>CAKAOH010041031.1:0-45418 GCA_916701665.1 Sebastiscus tertius
ATATATGAATGTTTTAATTTATAATGGTCTCTGAAATTTTTGTTCTTGACAGTTGTCAGCATGACATATTTCAGTCAGGTCCAATCTGTGTAACTCTCCTATAACTCAGCTCTGGAAGCACAATGATGCTGTCATTTTAACCTTCATGAAAACTTCCCCTCACCAACTTTTTCTTCCCACAGTTGTTTATGTAACCTCTCTGTTTTGGAATGCACCGCAAATCTGGTAATTAATTACCCATGGCGCATTGCGTCAGCTCAGCAGATGTACCCCCGGTTCGTCCCGGGGGTTGTGAGAACAGCCGGTGTTTGTGGCCAATCACGATGAAAGATTGTGCAGCTGATGCAGCTGGAATGACACCAGGAGCTCGTCAGGGGAAACATTCCCTGACTTAAATATCCGATGGGGAAGTTTCTCATCGCTAACATAATCAGATGTGTCCTTCTTGTCAAGTGCGGGTGGATTCAGAATTCATACGACACCACACAGAGGGTTATTGTCGAAAAAAAAAATGCTGAATGCCAAGATGTGTGTGCATGGGTGGCTGGGGAATGAGAATGGGTGGAAGTATGTAGCATTGTTAAACCCATTTTCTGCTCTGTACTGTCAGTCAGATAACTGTCACTTCAACAGTTTATTATCATCCTTTTTGCAGACAGATATAGACAGACAGAACAAAAGGCCACACTGCAGCAGATCTGGGTCTAGACTCACAGCTTTGTACATGATGAGCCTTCTACAGCAACAAAGACTTGCACAACAAAAACTGACAAATAGCAGCACTCCTCTAGCATTAGCTGTAGCTTTGACATCTCCTCCACTGACACTTAGAGGACACTGAGTCACTCACGGAGAGTGACAAAGTGACAGAATGAGTACAGTGTGTCTGAATGAGGGCAATGCTCATCAGTCCCAGTAGGCGTCACCTGCCCTGACACCTGAAGTCAGTCTGACTCCTTCTCCTTCTCTCTGCCTGAACTGTTCAGGAAACAACGCAGAACCCACCATCCAACACAAGGGATTCATCCCTACGAGCCTCCCTACAGTAAATTGAAATACTAAATCCAGCAGGTTTTCAGGTGGCCAGAAACCTAACTGGGTTCTGTTTTAAAGAGGACCTATTATGCTTACATGCTTCTTCCCTTTCCTTTAGTGTGCTATATAGTTTGTTGTGCATGTAAAAGGTCTGCAAAGTTACAAAGCCAAAAGTCCACGCCAAGGGGAGTTACTCTACCCCACAGAAACACTGCTCCTGAACTGCCTGAAACACCTTGCTTGAAGTCCCGTCTTTTTCTTGCGTAACGTGGTGGCAAGGCTCCGCGCCCTACTTTGTAGTGAGCAAATATCTTATCAGGACAACAATGTGCATGTACAAATACTCCACGTCAACACTGGCTTCATTCTTGGAGAAGACCGATCTCCTGAAGTGTGAATTGAAAGTTCAAAACTTGCTGAAAGTTTCCAAGGTGTTATATAGCAGACTGTGAACTGCGGGTGCCCTAATAAGAGTCCACTCGGGGGTCAGGGCTTGTTTAGATGCCGAGTTAGATACTGTAAAGCCACATTGAGCCCCAAGAGCAGGTTAAACACAGCTTAGAGGGCTTAGCTGGACTTTGGCTGTTGGCTGCCTCTCTTGTTGTTTGTTCTAGAAAAAGAGAGGGATGGATGGATGCATTAAGGGGAGTGAGAAGGAGAGTGGGAACAGGAGTTCTGTTGTTTGTTTTCTGTCCCACATCTACCAGCTCTTGTGCTCAGGCTTCTCTCCCTTTCTCTAAATCTTACTCTTTCTTTCTCTTGTCTAAGTCACACACTGTGCATCACTCCCTTTCTCTCTATTTCTCCGTGTCTCCCGCCAGCAGACTGGATTAGCCAATTAGAAACAAGCTATGAGCTCATCCGGTAGCCACGGCGACCGTTGAGAGAACAATATGAGCTCATCCTTTGAACAGAGAGAGTGAGAGAGTGACCTGTAACCATAGAAGCACTCCACATCAGCATTACAGCCAGCTGGTCAGAGAGACAGGCAGGCCTTCACACGTCAGTACAAACACTTTAGTATCATGTCAGAAATATTCCGTATAAGTCTGAGAGATGGGGGACTGGAACGTGGGCCGAGAGAAGAAGCAGGGAGCTTAAAACACACCTACATGTGCACACATTTAGAGTTTTCTTTGTGACATTTTGGTGTTTTTATTCAATAGTTTTACAGTATAGATACAGAAATGTAGGGAGGCAACTTTTTCTCTCAACACTCCGGTTCATATAACTCAACTTAAAGTATCTGCAGATATCACGTATCAGTCTAATACCAGTGTTAACCACAATGAAACTCATCAGGATCATTTTGCAGAGTCACCGTGACTGAATGGATGTAAATGATTTTGGAAACAATGATAATAGTGTCCCCTTATTGGAATTAAACTGGGAATGTTGTATACAGTTTATGTATTAACCATTTAATTTGTGCCCATTAATGGCAGTACTTGACTCTTGGTTGGATTGAAATACATATATTTGCCGGTCATCTCAGGGTGTAATGGTACTTATATTTGTACCAAACTGTTTTGTAAAGGACTTTTGGTTCGGCACATTTTCCTCAGCTCGGTGCGCCTTTTAAACCAAATAATTACTGTTGAAATAGTCTAACACCTCGTTTCCACCTCTGTGAAGGTATGCGAGTCAACCGGAAGTTCATTCATCCCTATGGGAATCTCCGTGACCTCTGATGTTTTTGCAAAAATCCTCCCTCTGTTTTTTTTTTACAGTCCATAATTTGCCTCCAGTTCGTTCAAAATATAGAATTTTTGCAGCAGATTACAGACAGACCATATGCTCTGTGTGAGCATAAAATGCTAACTTCCGGTGGAATTAGCGAATTAATAACTGATTGATGAATGTAATACAGCTCTATTTATATATTTTTTCCAAGCTAAAAGTTCAACGGCATATTTACCCAGTTTTGTGAAATATTTTGGTGAAAGACGTCTGAACCACTATGTATGCACTCTGTATGTTACACAGCTAGCATGCTGCCAATGTTAGCTAAATATGCCGTCGAACTTTTCACTTAAAAAAAAAACATGTGAAAAAGGATGAAATTAAAGGACCAATATTTGTAACATGACAATGAATGGATATAATTATTTTTTTTTTTTCAATAAAGTAGGGAAAACTAAACTAAAAGAAAAAAAATATATAATAAATGAATGAATATATATGAATAATCATAATAAAAGTTAAAAATAAGCCCAATTTATCCTCAAAGACAGGCGCGTGTTGACAGCTGATATGAAGCTCTACCTTCACATACTGTACAAATAACCCTGATGTGGACTCCCCGCTGTGAAACCAATGAAGTCTTTTGCTCATAAAATCAAAGAAGAGAAGGAGGAAAATGGAAAATGTAACATCCCCTCCTCCTCCCCATCCTCCTCCTCCATCTTCTCCTCCTCCTCCTCCTCTTCCTCCTCCTCCTCCTCCTCCTCGTCCTCCTCCTCCCTCCCTCCTTCCTCCCCTCATGTTGTCTCTTCATGTTGAGTTCATCCACACGGCTGCGTTTGGCCAGCGGGCAGCAAACTTCAAAGGGTGTGAAATTGAATGTCTAGACGTCACCCCGTCTTCACATGCACAGACAGACACACACACACACACACACACACCTCAGTCCTATATCCTCCGGACAATTTCTTTTCTTACTCTTTATACTCGACAACAACAAACACAGCACCGTGCAGTCTATTTGTTAGATAGCACTTCTTTATTTATTATTTCACATAGAGAGCAACAAAATGTCAATTTGCTACTTTCTTTTTACTCTGGTTGCTTTGGTGTTCTTAACTTTTCCATTTACTACAACATTGGTTACATTCCTTCATAAAATGGTGTGTGATTGCCTTTGATATTTGCTGTTTCATCACAGCTGGAACAAAACCGTTAAAGCTTCACCAATCAATATTTCTTACATTAACAATGATTGAAATGTCGACATGTGATGCGTAATGGAAAGTCTTTTAGCCTCTTTGAAGTTATAGTTTATGTTTTACTCGACGTTTAGTGTGTGGTTCAGCTCTGATAAACCCACTGTACACTACCTGCCCAGCACCATAATACCTCAGGTGTGTGTTTGACCATAGACTGTATATAAGAAGTGGATGTAGTCACTGTGACGTCACCCATTGGTTTGTGGACTGCCGTTTTGAAGCCTCTGATTCGGCAATTTGGCCTTTGGCATCTTGTTTTTTTGCAGCCAGAAGTGACAGGAGAAGGTGGAGCTAAGTACAACCAAAGAACGTATATTGCCAATAAGTAAAAGTCAATTGTTCGTTTCATTGCAACATCGGCTCCCAGCAGCAAAACTCCACTTTTGCCATTTTGGACTGAAAGCGACTACCGGACGCCAATAAAACGTCCACCTAAAAAGTACTGTCCAATGTAAAACAAAATGATTTCTATTTTTATTGTCTTATTCTACTGAAATAGCCTGTGTTGAACGATAAAATATTATAAATATAACAAGTGTTTCCAAAATGGCGACAGCGGCTGTTGTCAAAACAACATTGGACTTTCCTCTCTTTGCTTCGATATTCTTTGGTACAACAGAACGCTGAATAAGACATTTTAGGGCACCAAAAAGGTTAGAATTAACTTTCATGAACTGAAAACACTTTTAAAGGGTTAAAGTTGTTAGACGAAAACACAACAACTCCCAGACCGGACAACACCGTGGTAGCAACCTATCAATCACAAGGTAGACACGCCCTAAAACAATCCCTGCTTTATGGTTTATTTGACTCTAAATGGGACCATAATTTACTAAATGAACATCATGCTGTATTGAAGAAGACTTGACACTAGCGATTGAGACCAGAAACTCATGTTTACAATTTTTACTGAGGTAATAAAATACAAGTCAGAAGTAGGGTCATATTTCCTCATAGACTTCTATACAATCTGACTTCTTTTTGCAACCAGAGGAGTATAAGACACCAAGACCAAGTTTAAGGCACTTCAGCATTGGCTTCACTTATCACGTTAAACTCTACTCCACAGCTCATCATAGATTTACTTCGTCCCTTTGTGGGAATCCACTGGTCGCTGCAATCCCAATGAAATGAATTGATTTTGGTCTCAAATTTAGCAGGTTTTTGAAGAGGAGATTGTTTCCTCTGCGTGTCAGTACAGTGACGATACGGTAGGGTGAACGCATCACCTCCAGGAGCAAAGACAAATCAAATGTCCATCAGGCAGCTGGATTACAATTGCTCTGGAGCGCTCAGAGAACACGTTAATTGGATTTTTACTCCCAGATGTGAGTGAACTGCCCTGATTTTAAATGAGCGCTGAAAATCAGAGCGGTTTGTAACCGATGATGATAACTGTTTAAGTCCTCAGTGGCCAACTGCTCTCGAGTGTGGAGTGATGTTTGCTCCCCCTCCTACCCACTCTTGTGCTTCCTGTACAGTATATCTACCCACCCGTTACTGAAACCTCACTGTAAGCAGATCAGCTTTAATAATGGAGATGAGTTGTGAGTTAGGTTGTCTGTGAGCACAGCGGGGGGGCAGTAGAGGAGGAGAGGCAGCGAAAGAGCACTCTCTTTCAGACGGATCACATGTCACTCTTTCTCCTCGCCTCTTTCTCTCCAGGGAATTACCTCCCTCCTCTTACTGTCTATCAAACTCCTCTCTTTCTTACTCTCATCTCGCCTCTAATTATTAATCTCCCTCCTTCTTTTCCTCTCTCTGTTCACTCTCATTTTCTTCCAGTGTGATTAATCCCATTACAGAAAGTTTTCATCTCTTCCCTCTGATTCCCACTCTCTTGCTTCAGTGTTTCATCATCCAATTTTTACTCTCTCTTCATCTCCCTCTTTTTTGCTCTGCTGTTATTTTTATGAAAATCTGAATAATTTTGCGCCAGGTAAATGTTTGGTTGGCAGCGATGTAGATGTTAGAAAAGTTTGCTCAAGCAGCTGAAAGTGAAAAAGTTCAAATCTCAGAAGCAGCCGGCAAAAATGCGGGGAAGAAAAATGAAAGATCCAATATTTCTACCACCCTTGAGCAAGGCACTTAAACCCTTACTGCTTAGCGGCCACGATGACAGGACTGGACTGAACATGTTCAACTTTATAATCTGAAAAAATCTGTGTTTCAGCTGTTGTTCAGATTTAAAGGCTCTTTTTCTGTTAGTAAACATGAAGATGTATTTTTGTAGGTGGAGGCCGAATAATTCTCTGAACACGTTAGTTAACGCTGGCTAGAAAGTCTAGTTGGCTTGTTTGTTTTTTTTTAACAATGGCTGAAGAAGTTTCTCTCAATATGTACAGTTACTGATTCAATTAGTCGAACCCTACGCCGCTGGCAGATTACTTCAGGAGGAGAGGACGGCTGGCTAGTTAGCTAGCTAGCTTGTCCGGAGACTGATGAGCTAGTTCACTAACACCTGCTCTCCTCCAAGGGAAGCAGTCTCCTAGTGGCGAGGAATGACACCCAATTCGACTGTTATCAGGCCATTAAATAGGCGTTATTGGTCGCTATAAACCATAGATGTGGGTCAATAGGGGCCTACTATGTTATAAAAGCTCCTGTCATAATTACATACGGTCGCTAGAGGTTGCTGTCATGTTTTTGTACCTTCTTTCGGTGATCTACCATTTGAATAGAAGATAAAACCTACTATTGGGTGAAGTAGGACATTAGTGTCCCACATTTCGGGTGCTTATAGCGACTGATAACGCCTATTTAATAGCTTGAACCAGTATAATTGGCTGTACAGAGGGACTGTTAGACCCAGTGCTGCCGCAGGGCTCATTTTCTGTAACCTTTGGGTTTTCTGCACCCAATAACACAGCAAGGTGACATTTTTGATGTGTAACTTTACCCCACTACGCTGAAGTGATTTGTGTTTGCCTCCAGTCTTTCCTTTGTTTTGCCTCCAGCTAACACCGCGACGTAATCATGACGTTGGCTGTAAAAGGGTCTATACAGCCTGCTCTTTTATTCTAACTATGTGATAAGTGGTGTGTTCGGCCACAGGATGTTTTGGAGGCAGATCTGCGGCTCTGTGCTCTATTGAACCCCTGAAGACGCTTGCACAGTAAAAATACATGATCTTCAGAAGCAAAGAAGACATATCATTAGTTGCAGCTTCTAGTCTGACTGCTGTATTTCACATATGGGTTGATATTGGTGTGAATTCCCTCAGCAGGAGTATTACAGCTGGTATTGTCTTTGTTAGATCCAGCGCTGGGGGAGGGTGTACAGTAGACTGATAGACAGACTGACAAGAGGGGGTTTGCAGCAAAGAAAGGTGCAAATTGAAGCAGTTTTCGGGCCGAGCGAAGAAGGGAAGACAGGCGGAGCGTTGGAGCAAACTCATCTGGTTTCCTGATAATGAACTGAAATTGCAGGAGCGAGGGGAGGGCAGACCAGAGGGATCAAAAGAGAGAGGCACAAAGGAATGGAAAAAATGACTTTCCATACATATAGATCACTTTGTTTCTATGCCATACATTCGAACGCACAGCCTGGCGCCCCTGTGAAAAGCAGAGAGAGGTCTGCGTCTGAGAGCACTGCTGAAATCTGGGTCACACATCACGATGAAGCAGCTTCACCTCTTTTTCAAAACCACTTTTCACATGTTTATGAAGCGGCAGCCTGGGTGCATGTTTGTTCTGTTCTTTCAAAGAAGCTGCTGAAGTGCATCACATCTCAGACTGTGTTTGCTGGAGGGAGAGGGGGAGGAGGAGGAGGAGAGGGAGGTGAAACCCCACCTCTGTCACTCAGGACTGATTCCCATCAGGCCGTTAAACCGAGTCAGCGTTAACGCCGGTCCACAGTTCAGTGCTTTACAGACCCTGCAGGACCCACACCGCCTGCAGGCAGAGACACTCATCTCATCAAGTTGTCTCATTTCAATTTTTATTAAATCCATATTAGATATGGTATTTTACACCTGCTCACATTTAACAACTTTTCTATCCTGTAAGATCCTAAAGGGTATTTCATTTTTGTACTTTTAGCTACCTCTACATTCGCCAACAACATTGCTGACACAGCGGCAGTGTTCACAAATGCCTAAAAATGTCTGATAAAGTTGTCCATTGCAGTGTAAAACTGCGTGAGCACATTAAGGCTGGATTATTAACTGGGTAAATTAAGCCAGAGCCCCGGGGCCCGGACCTCTAGAGGCCCCTATAAGGGACCCTATAGCGCGTCCTGCTCTATAATGTGATCATAAGGCCTGCTCTTTGTGTCAAAATTTAGTTTTAAGACCTTCATTATTTCAGTTTTGCGCTTAGCCTATATGTTGCATACCCCTAATGAATGTGTTAAATCAAATTACCATACAGCAGATGTGGGACCAGGCAGTAATCCAGAATACATAAAATGTACAGGAGCGGTTAATAGAAGACCTATGTTTTTAGCCTTCGAGTCTTCTAGCACAGGGGTTGTCAAACCTTTTGGGGCCAGGGACCCCTTACAGGGGAGGACATTTTCCAAGGACCCCCCTCTTAATCGTAACACAGATTAAGCATAGGTTTACTACTATTTGTATTATTAGATGCCATTCCAACTATTTGTATTCTAAACTTTTCAATTTAAATACCATTTAATGGACACAATATGCTTGTTTTATTGGCACAATTGGTCCCCGTCTGTAGATATGCACTTTTTAATCATACAGCACCATTTTATAATTTATAGCAAATTATAGCCTAATTAGATTATGTTATTACCTGTCACTCATTGCCACAAATTAACTGATTTCAGCAATTAGTTTGGCAATTATGATAACACAATCTGAACTACTGTATGTTTAGTTAACTACGTGCTTACACATACTACCATAGTTTTCACTTCTTTGGTAATTATCAGTCAACAGGGAGCAGATTTCCTCCTATTTACTAAAACAATGGTGAAAGTCGAAAGTTTTAAGCGTCTTAAAGCCGTTACGGACCGGCGGCGATTGATCCGCACTTCAATAAATTTTTTTGAACAGTTGTTTTTGTTCACACAGAACTCAAATACTACGCGGCAAAAAAGCGACGCAAGTCTTTTTCCGGAATTGCGAATAAAGGCATCAACCAATCACGTTGTATGGAACGGGTTGAGCTGCGCCTACATTTATGAAACAACAACACGGAGGCTCCGCAGTCCGAACCAAGACAAGGCAAACTTTATTACTTCTTTCAACCTTGACAAAGGCAGCGAAGACCCGATCCACTCCTTCTGTTCTTACCTTTCACAATAAAAGCTCTAAACACATAATATTCACGGATGAGAATTTTGCATTTTCGTGTTGTTTATTCGTCAGGCCTTTACAGTGAGGCTTTCAAGGACTGACTTGCTGCAGAAAATACACCCAACAATAGAGATATTTGACTGGAGAATTGTTGTAAGAATTGCTGGAGGCTCTCTCTCTCTCACACACACACACACACACACACACACACACACACTCCGGATACTGAACACACACTCCCAGTGTGGATCAGTTGAGCTCAGCATGTTGAAACAGACACCAGACCAGCTCTTTGTTTTAATTATTGTAGGGAAGCTTGTTTCAAATCCACCTGCCGATCTGTCCCACACACACACACACACACACACACACACACTCTCTCTCCATCCATGTCTCCACCCTCCACCCTGCCACTCCCTCTCCGTATTATCTGCAAATAAAACCCTTCCAGTGAGGCGTTGCAGATTTCATTTGAATGTGTAAATTCCAATTAGGATTAGCTTGTTGTCTCTGCCGGCGCTGATAGCGGCTTTAGCATGTCGCTAAGAGGAAGTGTCGGCCTACTGGAACTCATGACAGACAAGCTGATGAGGCCAGATTAGCTCCTTTCAGCTGTGAGTGTGTGTGTGTGTGTGTGATGGGTGGGTGTTGGGTGTGGGTGATGCTCTTCGTAGCTGAAACTAATTAGCAGGTTGTCTGCGTGGAGGGGACAAGCACCAACATGCTGCCTGGGTAATTGTACACTTCTAGATACCCATTTGTCCGTTGGATAGACCCCACAGCTGCACATGTATGTGGGGGTCCTGCAGTGTCACAGGAAGTGTGCGTGGAGTCGTGCGATGAGTGAATAGTGCAGCTGTAGAGAAACAATAGATGGAGAGACGGGTTTTGGAGGTGAAAGCCAAACCATTTTTGAATGACCATTGGGAATTTTCTGTAAATGATTTCTTTAGTCGATTAGTCATTTTTTTTAATGTTGGTGCTTTTGTGTGATTCTTTGTGGAGAAACTCAGTTTTACACATCTGTCGTTTAAATCAACTAATCGATTAACCGACAGTGTTTTACGGTTTGTTATTTCTTTAGAGCAGACCGTTGCGGACGCATTTCTTAACTCTGGCGGACCATTTTTGCATCAAATTATTGATTTCTTAAGTAAGTAGCTGTGTAATAAGCGGGATAATATGCAGCTTAATGGTCATTGTTGTGAAATAAACCCCTTCAGGGTGAGGCAAGTCATAGTCCCTTAGTTTATTTGTAGTCCTGTTGCCCACTAATGTATTAACATTTCTAACCAACAGTCAAAAAGCCTCTAAAGCTCATGTTAAGATGATGATGAACTGGAGAAAAGCAGCACATTCACACATTTCCAAAGCTTCAGTTAACACATTTTTGCTTGAATCATAATTATAGATAATTTGTATTTTAGGATTACTGAAATGTTCTGCTATTGTATGTCATACTAGGAAATCCAAGTGACTTATGCCTGATTTAATTTTCCAATCTCAAATACTTCAACACTCGCCTTGCCACAAGCGGTGGAACATTTCCATTTCTGACACGTTTTTATGAGAATTCACAATGGAAAGAAATAAAAAAAAAAGCATTGGAAGGTCATAACGCTTGGTCCTGATAGACTCTTTAAGGGTCAATTTAGGACATCCAGCTAAAGTATACTGAGACACACTTCAACCACGAATTGGAGAAAAAAAACATGTAATGACGACATTAAAATAATAATTCTGTTCTCTGAGAGACAAGCATACATTTTGGGTCTCGGTCTAGAAGGACTAAAGACAAGGCAGCTCATCTTGTTTCTGAAAAATACAATTATATTCCAATTTATTAGACACAAAAAGATCCTGTACTCGGTGAGCTCTCAGACGCCGTCAGCTGAGGTTTTTGTTGAAGTACTGATTAAAATCACAGTCATCTTTAATGCTGTCTTGTTCATCCCTGAATAATGTCACTTAAACCAGTGTTTCTCAAACGTTTCTTTTCTGGGGACCCACTTTTTAAAAATGACAAACCATTGTGACCTAATTCACAAAAGGCATTATATCTATAAATCATGAGAAGAGCAAATTCATGCATAAATGAACGTTCCGGACCAGTTTTACTGCCATTTCAGCATCATCTTATATCATCTTGAATAGGTAAACCAGCCATTTCAAAGAGATATACATATGATAAATCACTAAAAAAAACATTTTTTATGCATGTTATTGAAAACATATACACATGTTAAATACTTTTTTAATGAGACCAAATAAATGCATTAAGGCGGCGTTAACAGGCTTTCGTTTTTCCCCCCTCGTCAGTGAAACAAACATAATGTACGCTAGTCTTTTCATATTAGGTTCAATGGAATAATAGGCTACAATCATCAGAACAATACGAGCATTCAGGTTCCCTAATGTGGCTCAAAGGTGTACCGCAGATATAATAAATAAAAGGACGATGGGAGAAATTCTGCAAATTGATTTGGCGACAAATCTTTGGAAATGATGGACCTAAAGGGTTTAAAGCTGATGGGTCACAGCTGCACTTTCAGCTAAGAGTCCCACTTTCACTTTAGTCAGTCATCTTAATGATTGAAAACACACGCACAATCTAGCAATCCTATAAAGACTGCCCTCTTCCTTCACATACACATTACCACACAAACACACACATTCTCGCTGAGTGAACACACACAATAATTGGCTGTTAGTGGCATTAGTGTAGGAAGAGTTATGTCTGCTCATTTGGAAGATTAAAAGCCAACATAAATGGATGTCATCCCCCTGGTGACACACACACACACACACACACACACACACACTTTTCTTTTCCCAGTAATGGAGATTAGTTGTGTTAATGTGTCAGTGTGTGGCCCAGGTGAATTATAATGCTCTCCAATAGTAAAGTGTGTTATCCTGGGACACAAACACACTCACTCTTGCGCCCCATACCCAAAACACACACACACAGTAGAAGACAGACACCCCTCTATTAGAGCCTTACTGGTCCCAGTGGGCCTCTCTCTGTGGTGGAGAGTCTCTCCTGGCGGCCGTTAAGCAGCAGCAGAGCTTTCATTAGGACGCTGCTTATGTCCTCCAGACAATTAGCTCATTCACTTAGAGCAGCTTTATGTTGCTTCAGCACTGCTTTTTCATTCTCACATGAATCTCCAACATTATGGGTGTTGTCCATCATGTTACTGCTGATGTACAGGACAGGGCTATTTGTTTAGTTTAATATAAGATATACAATATATACAGAGATTTAATTTACTTTGTCAAGTCATCAACTTGTTCATTTGCAGTCCTGACAAATATAAACAACACAATTTTCTATTATTCAGTTTCCCCACATTATCACCACATCATTACACTGATCCAGATTAACGAGGGTATTTAGCCGTTGCTCCATTCTGTACCAGCCCACTGAGAGGTTAATACATCATTCTGTAAAAGTGCTTTTCCAGCAAGAAATATCCTGGTAATTTTAGTCCTGGGACTACTTTTCAAGGAACTAAAAGGTTTCCTTCAGCCCACTGTTGTCTGCCTTTCATTGTCTGTCTCTTCTAGCACTCACCCTCTCAGCTCGCTCACGCAATCACTCTCTCTCTCTCTCTCTCTTTTTTCAGTCCTTTTTTTAAATGAGTCATGAAGCCGAAAGCAGAGCCTAACTTTACTTTGAATCTTGTCAAACAAAGAGAAATGCTCTCCCCTCGTCCTTAAATGGCTTAATATACTCAATACTAGAGGACTTCCTTGTTTTATGAATGAAGAGGTACAGTTGAAGCAGACGACGGTCATCCCTGCAAACCCCATACCAAAAGTTCCCAGACATTCAGAAAGTACTATCCCCGGACCAAGGCTTTTTTGGGGGGGTAAAAAGTCCCCAGAAAGTGTTCCCCGGAACTTAATTTAAACCCTGATCCCTGCGGTCAAAACCCAATGAGTTCCTCAAAAAGTTCCTAGGAAAGTTCCTGCGGTCGAAAACGGGGTTTAATTAATGCAGATTATTTTAACTTTTTAAGCACAAGGTCAGTCTCAAGTCTCTAACCACTGAAACAAAATCCAACATACATTATGACACCATTCCTGTCCATTCCTTTTGAGTCACTGCTGAGATTCATTTTGTGAGTTTGTATATCTGAGTATTTACCACTGCGATGGCTTAAAAGAATATCTTGGTCATGTCTCCGCTCTGGATGAAACTCTCAGACCTGCGTTTTGTATTTTTTATTATATGTGTGTTTAACCGCGATTTAATCGCAAATTAATTGCAGATTTTTTATCTGTTCAAAATGTACCTTAAAGGGAGATTTGTCAAGTATTTAATATTCTTAACATGGGAGTGGGAAACAAACTACATGTGATTATCGTTGGATTAAATTGGCATCTCTATAAAGAGGAGACTCGTGGGTACTCATAGAATCTGTTTTCATTCACACGTCTTGAGGTCAGAGGTCAAGGGACCCCTTTGAAAATGGCCATGCCAGTTTTTCCTCGCCAAAGTTTAGAGTGTTATTTAGCCACCTTCCCGACAAGCTATTATGACATGGTTGGTACCAATGGATTCCTTGATGCCAGGATCTTCACTGTAGACCTAAATTGTTAAGTTGTAGCAGTGCATTAAAGAAATTAGTGACATTTTAACAGATTTGCATTAACGCGTTATTATCGTGTTAAAGTTGACAGCCCTAATTTTTATTATATAGTATGTCTCCAACTGATTATTATCTTTAGTGTCTCTTTTTTAACTTTTTTAACAAATTCATATAACATTTTGTCAATAAAATGGCAAATATGACAAAAGCACATCAGACGTTATAAAATATGAAAGCAAAAAATGCTACATAGTATTTTTACTTCATAAATTGCAATGATCATTCATTGATTAAGTTTCTGTTTATCGACTTGTCCTTTAAGCAATGCCATAGTTAATAAACTATATGCATGGTAACATGGTAGCCTAGCTTGTTAGCCTGGGATCCAAAATTGAATTTATATGCGTGGTGATCTAGTGACTACTTACAGGGCAAGTTGGCGAGCTACAGTGTCTAGCCAGCTAACTGCTAATATCCTATCTGTGGTTATCGTGCTGGCTCCAGACAGCCACAGTTAGCCTGCCAGTTGCCAAGCGGACAATGTGTGTTGGTACCATCAACTCCTGTCTCACAGCTGGCTGCAGACCTCGCCACATCTCTCTTGTGGATTAGTTTATATTCTGACAGGGCAGGGTTATATAAAAATGTATGGTGCAACACAGCTAATATGAAAGCTTCCCTTCTTCCTCCATTCCCCTCAAAGGTCAGCTCTGTCACCATGGTTAGCAATCTGTAACATCGCCTCCACAGTCAAATCCAATTAATTGCAGCAAATTCAAGAGCAACATTGTAAAACAGCAGAATTTTCCTGTAACAACAGATCACTTTGTTCTCTTTGGACTATTTACACATTAAACATCAGTGTTTTTTTTTTTTCTGCCCTGCGTCTTGTGTGGATGCACTGCGTGTGTCATCCTGGAGTCTCTTTGTTGTCACTGTTTCCTCATCAATATTCACAGTGTTGATAATGAATTATGGCTGCCGGCTGCCGCTGCAGCTCTAATTGTCTCCGATGGAGCTCGGCTCCCCTGCATCCGCCTGTTAATTGCATGTTTTTAGCTCAACTAAAACATGTTATTATGATCAGGCCTCGGGGTGGAACAGCTAAATACACACTCACACACGCTCACACACACACTCACAGACGCACATGTAGCCCACTGAACATATAGGTTGGTTAGACACACAGACACACACACACTGTTGTTAACACACTCATCTATTCTCGTGATGCTGTCGTGTCCTAAAGGCCCGTTTCTTGGATAAATGCTGCTGAATGTGTTTGTGTCTGCTGGTAAACGCGGTGAATTTTTCTCTGATTATGACGTGCGAGTGTGTGATATATACATACATTTGCATGAAGCAAGCACATTTGCCCACTCCCATGTTGATAAGTAAGAGTATTAAATACTTGACAAATCTCCCTTTAAGGTACATTTTGAACAGATAAAATAAATGTGTGATTCATTTTTGATTAATCGCAATTAAATATGCTAACGGGTGACAGCTGTTAACGGTAACACAAATTTCAAATTAGAAATGAGTCATGGTATTGGTTGCATTTGAAGCAGGAAGTTTTACATCCACTCACAGTAATGTTAACAAATAAATCAGACGATGGAAATTTCGTGATATACCAGCAGATGTGGTCTTGACCGATTCCGAGACCTTCAAAAAGTGTTCTTGAGACTAGCCTGTAAGCAGGCCAAAGTTTAATTAATTCCAATAAAGTGAATATGAAAAAGAAATCTGAGCAGCCTGAGAGTAATGTTTCTGTCAGAGACTCCAGATGAAATATTGGCCACAGCGCAAAGAACAGGGGAACAGACTTATTTGTGTGAGCTAAGACCCAATTTAGTGCATCGATCGTCTTTGTTCCATGAATATGAATCTGTATAATGGGTTCGCTGGGTTAGAAAGTACTGCAAGTAAGTGTGTTTTGTCTTCATAGATAATATTAGGGCATAAAACAAACACTGCAGAGCTGTACGTAATTGGCAAGTTGAGATTTCGGGGTCATGCAGGGACGTATTTGGTAGGCACAGCTCCACCTGACTGTGTGTTGTTGTTCGGTTATTTGTCACCTCTCCGGTCTGCTGTGTGTTTCCTCCTGACACCTGCTGACAGCTGCACAGACACGCTTATCCATCAGTCTGGACTTGGGTGTGCGTGATTGGCATGTCTGATAGCTGGTAGCTTCATTTGTCATGCTGTCAGTCACAGACTTGGCACAGCAGTGTGTGGGGTTACCGTGGATACAGAGTTAATGCTTGACAGCCGCCACTGCAGTGGCTGTTCACGGTGGTCAGCCAGTTAGGGAGTTTGATGTGGGAACTGGGGTTGGGCCGGTGGAGCTCTGGACTCTGCCATGTCTCGTCTCGTCATCACAAAAAACACACGGAACTTTCTAGTGAGCCGAGACAACATGCGCCGCGTACCTCTTTCCACCTCCCGCCGCTACTGAAATTTGATCTCCTTCATGTTGCCGGCCTAGGTTCTGCAGTAAATTGTGCACAGCGGCACGGCCTGTCAAACAGTAGTGGCTCCATTAGTCCATTTATAAGCAAACGTCACATCGTCATCGTAATTGGATTTAGTGCCGTGATGCTGTCGGTACAGGTTGCTGATGTCGGCTACTTTTTAATTTGCTAGAACGTGTCATAATGACAAATGCTTGTTCAGCCGCCGGTTTACATAAAATCAAACCGGTTTGAGCTCATACACCGGACCGGATCAGCTAAACCGGAAATCAACCCAACTCTTGTGGTAACCTGGCTACTGTAACATTTGCGTATAAGGTAGTCGAGGAGTTTGGAGCGCTGACCACGACGGGTTCAAGTCCGACTAGGGACCTTTGTTGATGTCATCCCTCTCTCTCTCTCTCTCTCTCTCTCTCTCTCTCATTTCATGTCATCTCTTTACAGCTGTCTCCCAAATAAAACTTTAAAATGTCCAAAATATTAACTAAAGAATATTCAGCATATACCACAGGCTTATTTTGGAAGCTTTACTAATCTATTAACTGGAAAAAGTGTGTCGAGACGATTCCTCATTTTTGATTAAGTTCCAGCTTTCCTGTAGGGCACATGTCTGGATTTTAAAAAATCGAGTAATGACAAATGTTCAGTGGTAGAAAGAAACTGACTTATTGAGCCTATTTGTTATGCCTCCGCGCTGACGACAGCCGTGGCCGGAGGCATTATGTTTTCGGGTTGTCCTTCTCTCTGTCCCATTCTCGTGAACGCAATATCTCAGGAAAGCCGTGAGGGAATTCCTTCAAATTTGTCACAAACATCCACTTGGACTCAAGGATGAACTGATCAGAGTTCGGTGGTCAAAGGTCACTGTGACCTCACAAAACACGTTTTAGCCATAACTCAAGAATTCATATGCTACTTACGACGATTTCACACAAATGTCTAATAGAATAAAATGATGAAGTGATGACATTTTGGACAGACATGGACGTAAACTGCAACTTGGTGGAGGCGCAACAAATGTGAGGCTGTAATTCTAGTTGTTGCTTTGTTCAGTTTTAATTGAACTTTCATATACAAGATGGCATTGACTACATGTACTTATGATTTATTTTCTTTCATCCTGCTGCACTGCTGTCACAGCAATATTTTCCCTGCCTGAGGTCTTTGTCCTGCACATACTGTACTCTCTTCTGAAAAAGGCAGATTAGAAACCTGGTTGCATATGCACATAACCAGGAAATTCTTCAGAAAATCTCACCTCAGTTACAGTAAATGTGTTTCTTGATTTCATGACGTTTGACAAATCATATTACGTTGTGGGTGCAGGGCGGGTAAGGGGGTTCGCAGAAACACACTTTGTGTAGGAGTCATAAAACTAAGGATTTGTCTTTGACCAGTACACACCCTCTCCATCAGCAGCCCAGCCTCTGACATCACATCTTTACATGTTTAGCTTGAGCCATTACCTTTTAGCCTACATCTCTTTACCTTCACTCACCCTCTCCTCTCTTCCTCTATCTCTCTAATCACATTACCCTCCCGACCCGTCTGCCTCTCCCTCACTCTCAGCCATAAAGCCTATTATCGATGCCTGTATCCCATCGGGTAGATTGCTTCAGGCTTTGTGTTCTGCTCCTCAACCATCACTGGGGATAATTTCATCACAGCTCTCTTTGTGCCCGTTTGGTTTGTTTAATACAAGCAGGCTGTTTGTGTACAGTATATGTGTCAGGCATTAGCTTATTTTTCCGCCTTGGGTTATTTTTTGCAGGGTGGCTTTGGGGTGAACAGCAGCTGCAACACACACACACACACACTAAAGCACACAGTATAATGCAATAAACCGTCAGACGAGGGTTTCAGACGAGCATTATTTCACATTACAGAGCTCTGCGTGGGCGGATGGATGATACGAGCCTAAAGTACTTAAACACACCTCTCCCCCATCTCCAGTTCTATTTTCTTTTTGTGCGTGTGTTTCACAGCCAGACAGGAGAGTCGAACTGAGGAGGTGAGGCAGGAGGGAGAGAGGGGGGAGACGGGTAATGAGGGAAAGGTTAAGAGGTTGGTGAGAGGGATGAAGAAGAGGGTCTAAAGTGCCTGTTGAAGTAACTTGTTTTTCCCCTCTCACTTGATGAACGGCACCATTTTGAATTTTCTTTAATATAATTTCTCCCACACATACAGCACCTGTGCCTTCATCGTTTCAGATTCTAGGCCTAAAGATCCCATCAAAACATGTTTTAAGTAGGGCTGTAAATCAAATCAAATAATTAATCGCAAATTAAAGTGGGCATGTCTGTTAAGGAGAGACTTGTGGGTACCCATAAAACCCATTTTCCTTCACATATCTCGAGATCAGAGGTCAAGGGATCCCTTTGAAAATGGCCATGACAGTTTTTCCTCGCAAAATGTAGCGTACGTTTGGAGCGTTATTTAGCCTTCTTCTTGACAAGCTAGTATGAAATGGTTGGTATCAATGGATTCATTAGGTTTTTCTAGTTTCATATGATGCCAGTACATTCACTATGGTTTTAAAACTGCTACAACCTAAAAATTGCATGTTGTGATAATGCGTTACAGAAATAAGTTGCGCTAAAATGAATTTGCGTTAACGTGTTATTATGGCATTAACTTTGACAGCCCTAGTTTTAAGGCTTATAGAAATATATTGTTTAGAATAATAATTTCTGCCTGTTGTGGTTTTACGAATAGACTGTATATAAGAAGTGGATGTAGTCACTGTGACGTCACCCATCGGTTTGTGGACTGCTGTTTTGAAGCCTCGATTTTGGCTTTTTCTCCGTCACCATTTTGGCTTTTTGCGACCAGAAGTGACACGAGAGAGTGGAGCTAAGTACAACGGAACACTGAACAAGACATGTTTAGGTTACCAAAATGTTATAATTAACTTCCATGAACTGAAAACACACTGTGAAAGGGTTAAAGTTGTAAGACAAAAAACACCGACAACTCCCAGACTGGACAACACCGTGGTAGCAGCCTGACAATCACAAAGTAGCTACGCCCTAAAGCATACCCTGCTTTATGGTCTATTTGACTCTAAATGGGACCATAATTTACTAAATGAACATCATGCTGTATTGTAGAAGACTTGAAACTAGCGATTGAGACCATAAACTCATGTTTACAATGTTTACTGAGGTAATAATCAAGTGAGAAGTAGGCTCATTTTCTCATAGACTTCTATAGAATCAGACTTCTTTTTGCAACCAGAGGAGTCACCCCCTGCTGGCTATTAGAAAGAATGCAAGTTTTAAGGCACTTCCGCATTGGCTTCACTTCTCAGATGAAGCTACCTCATAAAAAAATTCTTGAAATGACATCTTCCTTCTTCACAGTCTGAGTAGTTTCTCGACATGGCTAGTAAACTGACCTTAATGTGTAAAAGCAGTAGGGTGGAACTTGATTGAACTAGGTCTGATGAGTTGTGACAGTCAAGTCAATAGTCATAATGTGTTTCTCCCTGCCTTCTGTTAGTATCTCTGTCCTGCTGAAAGGTTCGGCTCACGTGTGAAGTTTTGTCGTTGTTTTCAGTGTAATCACACATGGCATTTTTAATAGTGGATGAACAGGTGGACAAAGGGAAACTCTCTCTGCTCTACTACAACAAGGCCTTAAGACCTGTAGTGTAAACGCAGCCTACAGGAGGGGATTATAAAAGGTCGCCTCCTCTTCTTGTGATGCTCAAGTCATTTCCGTCCCTCTAGGTCTGGACAACATCTGTTCGTAGGACTAATAGAATCACTAGTTCCAGTCTGACTGACAGGGACGCACACACACAGCAGCTAATTGGCTCCGTTCTCTTCTAGGGAGGGCCAAACGAAAACTAGCTACGTTTTGATTGATGTTATCATAGCACACACACACACACACACACACTTCTCTCTGCAGACCTCTACCGTACAGCCACTCACCCACTCACTGTGCTCGGACTAAACTCCATTATGTCCATTAGCTTATCCGCACAGAGAGATATGAAGAGAGATAGAGGGAGACTATGATGACACAGCCGTCCCACGCTGGAACACAGAGTGTGTGTGTGTGTGTGACGGACAGAAAGTGTGATGGAGAGATAAAAGCAGGTTGGAAACAGAGCCAAAAGGTGCATCTCTCTCTGCAGAGTGCTCAGTGAGCACAGGAAGGTCCTCAAATTAATCAGAGAGTAGCGTAGTTTTTTTTAAAAAAACGCCAGTGCAACATAAATGTAAGACAAGAGTAGGGAATGGTTATAAAAGAGTGAGGTGTGACTTCCTCTTGGTTATCCAGTTGCTGTTGTTCTTTTTCATTTGCTGTTGGGAAGCTGCTGCGTTCACAAACTAACAGCCGATTAGGGAAGTCATGTTGTATATTCAGTAAGATTGCACTTGAATGCAGCATTTCTGCAGACTGTTTATTTGACAATTTAATCTTTTATTATTTATTTTATATTTTTCAAGTAATTGTTTCAATCATTTCTACCATTTTCTGTTTTTAGCTTATCAACATAAGATTTACACATTTTTAAAAACATTTTTTTACATAAACTAAACTAAACAATGAATTAATTAATTGAGAAAATAACAGGAAGATTAATCGATAATGAAAATAATCGTTAGTTGCAGCCCTAATAAGTTGTTTTTTTTAACTCTTTCCAAGCATAGCTTTTACAAAAATGAAATGAATGAATAGGAAACACAAAAAAAGATTTAAATTCCTATATGCGTTTGTGTGTGTTTTGCTCAGTCTGAAGTAGTAGTACTGCTGCACTGTTCACACTGATAGATGCTGATGAAGGTGTTAATGATGTTTTTCAAAGTAAAACCAGCTGTTGACCTACTTCAGGAGTCTGGCAACACACCGTTTCAACATCCATGTACCTCACACACACACGCACACACACACACACTGATTGGTGCTATTGGCCAGGTGGTGCTCACCAGGAGGTCTGTAATGTCGGTGGTCTGTTTTCTCAAACTGTTTCAAGGAGCTTTCAGGTTACAGGTACATGAATTCTGTGTTTCACCGTATCAGACTTACCAAAATTCAAGATAATAGCAGCAACAGGATAAAGCTTTCTTTGACAAAAAGCAGACCTTGTTCACACATTCAGATTCAAAAGTGGCAGGCTGCTGCTTCTCAAAAGAATTTTCTGTTAATAAATAAAGCAGTAGAGTTGTCATGATGATTATGATGACACTCCTCTGCCCCCTGGTGGTTGCTTGTAGAAAGTGCAGCTCAAGTGCACAAATGAAGCTCAACATTTTCATACATGGATGGACACACTGTCTCATAGAATCTATGTTCTTATTCAAAGTGAAGAAGATCAACAGGGTCTTCTTAACACATCTGTCACTGACTCTGAGGTTTCCTGGCTTCTTATAATTTAGTATGTGAGTTCCAGATGTGGAGATGAGACTTGTACTTTGCTGGCTTCCAGTAATGAGAGGATCTGTAAAGATTGTGTGCTTAATGAAATTAATTTTGACTTTGACGACTATCCTTTATTTGATTTGCATAAAACAGGGTATGTGTAATTCTTGTAGATTTTAAGCACATTAACAGACTTTAAACACTTCACTGATGGAAAAACAGGAGATCTCATGGTGAAACTGCCTCGTGAAGTGATGTCACAGTGACACCTGTTGGCCAAACAGCTGTACTGACCTCTTTGAACGACACAAGCACAGTTTGATGTCAAACTCTCTGATTGTTGATGACGTTCTTCACCCAATTGGCTGCAAAGTGATCAACCAAATAATTAAAACACCTCTTTCTTTCTTTCTCTCTCTCTTTCAGAAGGAGCTGAGCCTTCCCAGAAGAGGCAGTTTGTAAGTACCCATCTTCTCCTCTGTCTTCTGTCCAATCAGAGCCTGTCCTGGCTCTGGTGTTTCTCCAGAGGTGTTCTCTGGAAAGCTTTTGAGCGTGCGATGCAGTGAACCAAACACAGATACATAAGGTGGTATAAGGTGTGGTATTTTGAATAACGGTGGAGGAGAAGCTGCTGTTCCACCTTAAAACATTTCATGTTTTCTGTGGAGACTTTGAGTTTCTGTACAGTGGGCAGATTTTAACAAGAGTTGAATTCTAGCGTGTGTGTGTGTGTTTGTCGACTGTTGTTAACCTAAAAAGTCACTTACCAGTCCTTTTAAATATCACTGGAAACCACGTTCCACCTTTGTCTTTGTCTCAGCTGTTAATCCTACCGGAGAGAGCTTCCAGTAAAGGGTTAAAGGACAAAGTTGAAAAGCCACTGAGTCCAGGTCTATGTGTTTGTGTGTGTGTGTGTGTGTACCAGAACAGCTGAGCATCCCACTGTGTATAGATGCAGACCCTATTTATATCAGAGTGTGTGTGCGCCAGGCAGCTGATTTATCGTCCCGCTCGAAAAGTTCTACATGTTTGGAAACAAAAGTCAGACTGACAGTCATGCTCCCGAAGAACTGGTGGAATATAAGATCTGTCATTATGGTGTAATCCTCGTAACTCACTCTGGAGATCCCCTGTTTCCCCGAGCTACCTTAAAAACAGCACAACAACAGGGGTCAGATAAGGTGCAGGTCGGTTCAGTCAACTCTGTTCAGTGGAGAAACAAGCCCTCTACAGTACATAGTCGGATTTTCTAGCTGTATACTACCGTATATTACAGTTTTCAAGTAATACTAGTATTTGTGTTCAAGCTTAAAGGTGCTCTATACAATATCCAGAGCATTAATATAGCAGTATATTTTGACCGACTGACATTGCTTCCGTATGATTAAGACCACTTGTATTTTTTGTAGTATATGTTTTAATTTTAATTGGGCGTAGTGTATTCGTGCAGACTAAAAGACTTATGGCATATGAGATGTATTTCTCTCCATCAGCTAAAATGTATCACATCATAAGCAAATGACCACTAACAGTTCATTTGTCTATTTGTACACGATGCTTTGTACTTGGTGTCACTAAGCTTGGTACTTATGAGACGACTAAATGCATCTTCTTTGAAGCATTGAGTGTTTGATGTAAAGTTTATCAGCCTATTTTATCTGTAGTTTGGGATTTATCATATACTTATTATTTCTGTCAATGTGTACTTTATTTATTATTATTTATGTTATTTAAATTTTTTTATCATAATTTATTTTCTTTCTTCTTTATTTAAATTGAACTTTGTCTTTTGTTCTTTATCCTTTTACATAGGCAATGGGTGAGGGTTGGGGAGGAGTGGGCTTTGGGGGAAAAATACCAAAGTATGGAGGGACAATCACATCTGCTTTTATTTTTTTCTGTACACCTGATGTTACTCCCAATGAATTATTACGGGAAAAAATATTTATATATAAATTATATAGCAAGAAACAACTATTTACAAGGTAAAGATAGCTTCTCCGTGCTTTGTTGACATAGCCAGCCAGCCGTGTGTGTCTTTTAGTGCATGTTCGTGCATGTGAGTGTGCCCCACTGGTTAGCTCACTGCCGCTGCTCTGCACTGCTCTTATCCGGTGGTTACAGCTGATAACGCCGTCTCGACTGACGACGCTGTTGCGGAAGCGTAGCACCCACCCTCCGGTTCCACTGTTAGCACTGTCTGTTAGCACTGTAGCCATTGTTTTCACTGTTAGCACCGTTAGCTGCGAGCCGCCGGCTAGGCCGTTGCCATGTTGAGATCCATGTGGAGGCAATAGAAGTGCTACTAATCTCTCGCTTAGCATCTTTAATAGAAGAGAAGAGAAGAAGAAGAAGAAGAAACCTTTATTTGTCATAGTACATACAGGTACATACTTGAAATTTGACTTCTGCATTTAACCCGGGGAACAACTTGGGTGTTAGTGTCTCGCTCCAGGACACTTCGAGATGCAGTCTGTAGGAGCTGGGGATCGAACCACCAACCTTTGGGCTACAGCCGCCCCAAGACTGAGAGTGGAAACATTTACATACACACTAAAATCCTGACTTTGATCATATTCAGGATATGCTTTTTATATTGAATATAGAGAAACATGGATGGACATATTTAGGTTTCAGGTCATGTACGGTGGCGCAGGCATGTCTGTGACTCCTCCAGATAACGGCTCTGAAACCAGGTTATGATTTTTACATGCCAGCACATGACCAGACCACTCTACATACCCAGTTATTACCAGGTGTGCATGTAAAAGTACTCACCTTACGACTGACGGAAACTTGAATCAGCTTAGCCTGTTATTGGTACAGCAGCGCTTGCACAATCTTCCCAAGCAGTGTGCAACACCTGGAACTTCTGAGAAAACCTTTGCACAGTGTCTAGGATTAGGAAATATAATCGAATGAACAGATTGTTTGAGGCACATGATGCAAAATAATGAATACAAATGTATTATGAAGGTTTCCTGCCATAAAAATCTGCGGTTTTTGTATTAGTCATCCAAAGATTTCCTCTGGTAGCCTGTAGAGGAAATCCTGTTTTCCCAATTCCCTTTAGGATCCTAACTCGCTGAACCATAATAAGATAATAATAATAAAATCTTTGACAGTATAAATGTGTGCCTGTAGCTGTAGTCCAAATAAAAACAGCTTTTATCTCTCCCACATCTCCTGGTAGCTCTTTGAAGATACAGAGCTGCTCTATCAGATTCTTAATATCAGAGCGGAGCCACAGGGGTCGGATGGTGTGTTTCTGTGTGTTCATTGACTGGTAGTGTGTGTGTGATCTTCAGGCTCTGCAGTGAGCTCGAAGGCGGTGTGTCGGCTGCTGTGAAGTCTCTGTGAGTCCGAGTCGACGCGGTGGAAGTGACAGTTGGGCCAGCGGCGGCGTCCTGCTGTCTGCTGAACTCTTTTTAATGGATACAGATCAGGAACTGAAGGCACTGAAGCAAAGTCTGTCTTCTGTCTCCGATTGTCAAATCAAAGACAGACCGTCCTCTCTGGTTCACTATCTCGCTGTTTTACCGCTGAGATGCTCCATGTTAGTATATTTTTGGTTTCCGTTGTCCTCTTTAATCTTTCTCTGGTCCACATAAATCACATCACATCAGATCATATTTTTATACAGTAGCTGCATCAGAAGAAGTTTTATTCTAATATATTCTAATGGTCAGATACTGTGATAACGACACTACCAAAAAGTACCCTACAGTGTATAACCATATATTTGACTATATTTGACCCAACTTGTGATTTTTAGATTGTATTTTTAAAGCTAGACAGAAGATATTGGCATGTTTTGAAACTAGAAAACGTAAGGAATCCAATGGTACTAACCATGTCATACTAGCTTGTCGGGAAGGAGGTTAAATAACGCTCCAAACTTGTGCTAAATTTTGGCTAGGAAAAACTGGCATTGCCATTTTCAAAGGGGTCCCTTGACCTCTGACCTTGAGATATGTGAATGAAAATGGGTTCTATGGGTACCCACGAGTCTCCCCTTTACAGACATGCCCATTTTATGATAATCACATGCAGTTTTGGGCAAGTCATAGTCAAGTCAGCACACTGACACACTGACAGCTGTCGTCGCCTGTTGGGCTGCAGTTTGCCATGTTATGATTTAAGCATATTTTTTATGCTAAATGCAGTACCTGTGAGGGTTTCTGGACAATATTTGTCATTCTTTTGTGTTGTTAATTGATTTCCAATAATAAATATATACATACATTTGCATAAATCAAGCATATTTGCCCACTCCCATGTTGATAAGAGTATTAAATACTTGACAAATCTCCCTTTAAGGTACATTATGAATAAATGAAAAAATGTACGATTAATCGCGATTAACTTTATGGACAATCACGCGATCAATTGCGATTAAATATTTGAATCAATTGACAGCCCTAATATCAACATATAACCAGCATTTTAAGTTATAGCTTGTTGAGGTGGAGCATTTTTTTTTTTTTCAACTAATAATAAATAAATTATATTTTTGTGTAGTTTATTTTTCGATGTAACAATGCATTAAAAATTAAAAGGTCATTGTAGGTTTTTAAACTTTTGATCGTAAAAGTTTCTAGTACCAATAACTGTCAAGTAAATGTTGTGAAATAAAATGTACGTAGAAGTGAAAGGTAAATAATATACTCAAGTAAAGTACAAGTACCTCGACATTGCATTTTAGCACAGTACTTGAGTAAATGTTTTTTGTTCCACTGAATATGTGTGACAAAATAATGGCAACTTAAGGTCCACTTACTATCTTTTTGGGAGCTTTCAGTTGTATCTCATGATCTTCATCAACGAATGAAAAAGTGGATCTTGATTTGACACTATTCTGTACTGATACTTTAGGTCAATGATGAACTTTGTTCCTCATATTCAATAGTATTCTATTAATAATATCACCAGTTTACTTCAAATTCAGTAAGATATTAGCTGTTTACTTTACACTATGCAATATATTGATTGACAGCAGTTACATACTGTAATTACCCATATAAGGTAATAAGTTGAAAACTGTTGTCAGTTGCTGACCAAAAATTCCTCTCACATTAAGACATTACTTAGATTAGATTTTAGATACAAATTTGATTTAAAATGTCTCGACTTTTGCTATTTATAAATGATTCAATCTTGATCCAAAAACTATAAATTTGTTCTGAACTAAATGAGAGTTTAGGACGACTTTATATAGAGACACAGAAGATGCTTGTTTGCAGTTTCCTAATTCAATTTATCATCTTAAACTCAACTGAATAAATTAATTAGATCAACATCTGAATCCCGAGCAGCTTCGTGGTGTTTTTATTTTGCTGCTGTCACATTTTACTCACCGTGGCCGCGCTTTTCACTGCAATATATAAGTCCTGCACCTCTGTGGAAACAGCACGATCATGGCTAGAAGTAGGGAGAACTCAAACATGTCATTTGTGTAGTATAATAGTTATAATCCCACAAATCATAACAAAAACTTTCCAAGTGCCCACAAGTGTTACCAATATTGGGGGAAAAAAGGATTTGATGAAATATCACAATTTTAAGCTTAAATTTGGTTACGTTTCATTCATGGACCGCTGGAAATTTGAAAATCTGACAATTATATCTGTTTTTACAGATTCTGACTATGATAAATGGTGTAATTTTGGCCATTTTTGGACATGATATGGCTATCAATATGAGCAAGAACAGAGTTGTGTTGGCATGGAGGAACCTGCAGGAGAAATCTGTTGGAAAATCACTGCTTCAAGGTTTCATTTTGAACTGGTAACAGATTCTCATGGCACACACACACACACACACACACACACACACACACACACACACACACACACACACACACACACACACACACACACACACACACACACACACACACACACACAGCCAGGTCCAGATTGGTGTGTAATGACATTCTCGTGTCCTGCGGCTGCTCTTGCGTCAGTAATCACTCCACATTAACTGTGTTTGTGTGTGTGTGTGTATGTGTGTAACCCTACCCTAGTCAGAGCCGTCTGTGATCCAGTCCATTGTTTATGAATTAGCAATCTGGCTTGTGAGCTGCATTTAGCCCATTAGGGTCAGCGGTGTCCCCGGGCTTCTCAGAAACCAGAGCAGAGACAGAGAGAGGACAGCTGCTCTGATAATATCACGACAACGTCCCCCCGAGTCAATGTGTCAGAGAGAGGAAGAGAAGCTTCCCTACAAGGTTTTAATGTGTGATCAACGCTGGAACTTTTCAGCTTCCGCAAGTTTTCAAAGACAAATACGTGAACTGGAAGAGGAGTAAATAAGTAGATGTTTCTCTGTAAGAAGTTCTTCACCTTTAGTTTCAATGCATCAACAAGTTTTAGCATTTCCTGCTGCCAGATGACTCTGTTCTGCACAGTTTAGTACAGGTCATATCTATAAACACATTCTACATTTAATGTAAAGAATCAGTAGGCAATGGGACAAGATTTTGGCATCGGAAGAGTTCTGTTTTTCTCGTTTGTAGTCTGAGTAGTATTGACCAATCACGTTTTAGCAGCCTTTGGTCGAATGCAGGTAAACAGTCCAAGTGGAGAGCAAAAGAGGCGGAACGCATTGGCCAAAATGCAATCCGGGAACCCAGCGGCTATCGTCTGACGATGATTTAGCTTTTTATTGGTTTAGAATTAGCTTGTAAATCGGCTATTTGTGAAACAATCGGATCGTACACGTCGTCTCTCAACTTTAACTCCAGCCTCCCATCTCAAGTTGCTAATGGGACTGTAAGCAATGAGCAGCAAAACGGAAGAGGAAGTCTTGGCCAGGATATCTGCTGGCTAGGCCGGAACCACAGATATGTAGCCCCTTACCCCCGGAGGCTTATCCGTCATCAGACCCATAACCGATGGGATCCAAGATTACAGTGCAGGCTTCTCAGTACAGAATAGGATTTCATTAACTAGTAGCATATTCATTTAAAGCCTTTTTTTAAAAAAAGTTTGAAAAAACTTGATAGTCCTGAATAAAGCTTAATTTTATAGTAAAAGAAGTTTTACAAAATCAGTTAAAAAGTTGGTTCAATTTGAAAAAGTCTTTTAAAAAATCAATAAAATGATGTAAAAAAAAAAAAAAATAATGTTTGAACAAGTCGTTAAAATTAAGATAATCTTAAAAGTAATTAAAAATAAAGTATTTTCAAAAGGTCATTTCAAAAGTCCAAAGTAAAACAGAACTTTTGTTCTGCTTTATTTTAGAAACGTTATTTTAAAAATATGCGTCTTAAAAAGCCAATGAAAAAGCCCTTACAGTAAAAGATACATTTATTTTTAAAGTCATTAAAAATATAAATAAAGAAATATTTTTTGATAAAGATTCTTTTATGAATAAATGAAAAATAATTTTAAATGTATATAAATAAACTTAGCTTTTAAATTCATTAACAGGCCAATAAATTAAAGTTTTAAAAATAAGTTATTAGAAAATAAACTTGTTTTAAAAGGCATTCGAAACTAAAACTAAATCCTAAAAAGTAATGTATAAAGTCATGAAAAAATGAACAATAAACACTGAAGCAAGACCTACATCGGTAGAATTCTTTTTATTTTATTTTTTTAGTTATCCTATAAACAAGCCATATAACTGTTTGTGCACCATTCCTGCTTCTACATGAGTGAGAACCTGAAGTTACTTTTTTGTCTACAGTTGACAATACTGCTTTCTTTAGACAATCCAAACTAAATAATGAGTATGAAGCAGTGAAGACATCTCAGTCTTCCCGCCTCCCTCTCTCTCACCCTCCCTCCCCCGTCTCTCCGTCCCTCTCACTGCTGTCTGTTGAGGACTCAGTCAGTCCTCTCGTCTCACAGCGGACAGGCTGGTCACAGCGATCAGACAAGCTGAGACTTCCAGGAACTGAGAGGGATTAACTGGGCAGGCTGTACCCAGAGAAGGCACTCTGCTCCTGGGGACATGCCGCTGGGAGCGTCCCTCTTGAGCCTTTTGTCTGGTGGATCGGTGGCAGGAGCTGAGGGTCCGCTGCAAGTCTGAACTTGAAGGATCACTTTCCTCTTTATTATGATGGAGCTAATCAGAAATGAGTATTCTCTCTGATTTTTTTGGATTATTTTTTATGCAAGAAGAGGAAGGAAAGGGGTTCAATTTACTGATTTTGGATTATCAGAGGAAGAAAAAATGATTTGCTGTGTAATATACACAGAGTATTGAGCTCAGATAAATGTGTGCGTGGTCTGCACGTCGCTCCCCAGACTGTGTGTTTAGTTTGTGACTCAGCAAGTCCGTGCTTGCTGGTGAAGGAACACTCTACCCCAGATACCTCACATAACTGTGTGTGTCTCTGTGTGGAGATAAGACCAGGTGTTGACGTTTTGTAACACACACACACACTGTGGTCATTCCTTTATATATAAAAGTCAGTGGTTTGACTCATGGGGGACTGACTGTGGGACCATTTTTGGTCCAGTGTGGAGCCTGCGGATGGGACACCACAGTATGAGTTTGACGGGCAAATGAGCTGATGCAGTCCGGTGGATTATTAAAGATTACAGTTGAGCCTTTTGTCCCGGGACACAAGATGAAGAGGAGGAAGGAGAGAGCAGGAGCCCCATGCCTCCACCTCCAGTAAGAGTGTGTCTGAGTGTGTGTGTGTGTGTGAGAGAACGCAGGTCAGATTCATATCAAGGGAACCAGTTATGTTTCTTACTTAATTGTCTTTTACCTTTTCATTTGCAGTACAGTGTGTTTACATCCAATTATTAATGCATATTGAAAACAAACATTAGATGAAAAAATACACAATATCTTTAAACAAGACTGAAAATCTACATCCATGGTAGCGTCTCTGTGAGTGCTTTGAGCTAAATGCTAACATGTTTACAAGGACATTGCTAACATGCTGATGTTTAGCAGGTATAATGTTCATCTTAATTTAGACTGTGAGCCTGCTAACCTTTGCTAATTATAGCACTAAACACAAAGTACAGCTGAGGCTGATATTTGGTCATAAAATATTGGAGAAATTGAAATTTTGACCTGATGGTGGTGCTAGAGAAAATAAAAACAATTCCTTCTGTGGGAGACATTAAAGCTGCAGAATTGGAGCAAATATAATAAAAAAAAGTTGTTTTTATAAAACAGTCACTATATCCTACAGTAGTGCATGAGACAGGTAATCTGAAAAAACTCATATGCCTCTGTGTCCTCCGGTGCTCCTAACGGCATCTGCAAGATTTCACAGACCAGAGGAAAACAACCAATCAGAGCTGAGCTGGAGCCTTGCCGTCTCTGAGCAGCTGTCAATCACTCACAAACATCGATCAAACGGTCAAACTAGGCAGCGCTGGTCAAATATGAATCAATATTCTGGTACTGTAATGCCTATTTCTCGCCTCCAATGATTTCAGAAACATATTGTAGTGTGCTGTTTAGCTATAAAATGAGAAAGTTTGTGACCCGGCTGGTGGGCGGGGCTTGGTATTTTCTGAACTGATCTCAACATGGCTGCCAGATCACAAACTTTCCTCATTTTACAGTAACATAATATTGATTCATATTTGATCAGCGCTGCCTAGTTTGACTGTTTCATCAGAGTTCACGAGTGATTGACAGCTGCCTCCGTTGAATGAACAGCCAATAGGAACGCTCTCTCTCTGAAATGACCTGTGATTGGCCAAAGTCTCCCATCACAGGCTAGATTGTTTAAAGCCTGAAAACAGAGCCATGAGGAGGTGCAGAAGTCTAGTTTTCTCTCAGATCACTTGAATTACAATATGCTGAAAGGTTATTATGTACTTTTTGCCCAGTGATGCCAAAAACATTCTGCCTACTGCAGGTTTAACTAATGTAACTAATTAAAGCTAGGGTCGGTAATGTTGTGAAACTAGCAAGAGTACGCTAGATGTTTAAAATTATTCAACCGAAAAAACAGAGACCAGTGGAACTCTTTTCCAATGAAAGTAGCAAGCAGCACTAGCTCTAAAAGTCGCTAAATCTAGTGAGAAAATTGCCAAGTCGGCAACATTGAGAGTCCGTCCCTTCAGGCCTCCCTCAAAGCCACTCCCCCAAAAGTAGCATTATAAACGTAAACAACGAACAAGGCTATTGTTAGTACTCACAGCTGTCAAGTTACAGATACCATATTTGTTTTCTTTTTTTGTCAAAGCATTTGATTTATTGATTGCTGTCGCAGTGTAATGAGAATTTCAACAAATATAACAAACGTGTTTTTGAAGAAGATTACCAACCCTAGCTTTAACTAACATAAGTAAGTAAAAAATCAAGTATGAAATGCCTATAATCAACTTGTTTTAAAGGTGCTGCCACCCCTTAATGTTTAAATCTTCCTCAGTATATTGACAAAGCTGATTGAAATACACTGATTGGCCTTTTCTTTCAATGACTTTTTGGAAATTTTTTCTCAGGAATTGGGAAATATTTGGATGTAAACTTACCGTTTGTCTGCATTCTCTGCTGTCAGGATGTTTATGTTTCTGTTATTAACTGTGAAGTTAAATGTCTACAAAGTATAAAGCCTGATGAATATAACATAAGTAAACTTGACAGATTTGTGGGGAAATAGAGAGAGAAAGATGAAGCCAGCCCCAAAATAAAAGCTTGACAGGCCTACATTGTTTCTGTAGCTCCGTCACCATCACTAGATACAGTATATGGGTGTGAACAGAGGGGCAAGTTTGGCTTACATTACATGCATACATTCATAATACAGTACATGCATAGTGTACATACATACTGAGTTGGTGGGATGGAAAACCATGAGGAGACAGAAACATGAGAAGGCATCAGAGTGTGAGATCCCAGCAGGGAAGGAAGTCAGTCATCAGCTCAACAGGCTCCAGTTACCACGGTGGCTCTCTCTTCAGACACATGTGTACACATGTTAGTATTCCCCCTAGCTTTGAGGGTAATTATAATTCTAACCAAATTACAAAATACTAAAATCAAAGTATACTGTATAGTATATGGTTAAATGAACTAATTCTCTAGAGAAGGTGCATTGCACAAGACATTTAGTCCTGTAACTTCAGCTCCATTCAGAGTACATTCATGTACATATAATTTCCCGTCCTTTGCCAGATATTAATTATAGCCCAGAACCCCTTTTTAGTTGGTCCGCCAATAATTAAATCACTGTGGTCACTTAAGGTCACTTCCAAACATTAACATTATATTTTAAAGTGGATCTCAGAGTATTTACTAGGGCTGTCAAAGTTAACGCGATAATAAAGCATTAATGTAAATTCGTTTAACGACACCAATTTCTTTAACGAATTAACACAACTTGTGATTTTTGTAGCAGGCTCAGTTTTAATGCTAAACTAAATCCTAAGGAATCCATTGGCACTAACCACGTCATACTAGCTTGTCGCAAAGGAGGGTAAATAACGCTCCAAACCTACGCTAAATTTTGGCGAGGAAAAACTGGCAAAGCCATTTTCAAAGGGGTCTCCCCTTTACAGTCATGCCCACTTTATGATAATCATATTGAGTTTGAGGCAAGTCACAGTCAAGTCAGCACACTGACACACTGACAGCTGTTGTTGCGTGTTGGGCTGCAGTTTGCCATGTTATGATTTGAGGATATTTTTTTATGATAAATGCAGTACCTGTGAGGGTTTCTGGACAATATTTGTTATTGTATAATAAATATATACATACATTTGCATACTCCCATGTTGATAAGATTATTAAATACTTGACAGATCTCCCTTTAAGGTGCATTTTCAACAGATAACAAATGTGTGATTCATTTGCGATTAATTGCGATTAAATATTTAAATCAGTTGATTGTTTTAATTAATTTGAAGGATAAGAACCAACCGACCTCTGCCAAGGCCGTTTCATAAGTGAAAAACAAAGTGTATTTCCACCCCTGTGATTCGGTTCAACTCCAAAATGTAATGAGTTCTTCCGTGGCCCATGCTACACTCTTCCACCAAGTTTCATAAAAATTGGGCCAGTAGTTTTTCCGTGATCCTGCTGACAAACAGGCAAACAAACAAACAAACCAAACCGGAAACATAACCTCCTTAGTGGAGGTAACAAGTAACCCTCTATGCAGTCTCTGGCTGCATTTACATGACTGATGTGGTCTGGCCCCGGGTTCTGGATTCTGATCTCCTTTGATAATTAATCCTGTTCATATAGTCTTTATACGACCTCATCTCTGAAAAACTCTTCCCAAACTTGACCTTTTAACCTGGTCAAACTGCTCTCCACCACCAATATGTGTGACAGCAGCGCTGTGTGTCCCCTCGTGTGCCAGATGGCTCAAATTATTATTCAATCTAGCATTTCATTATGAAATTGTCTTTAATTTTGTTCTTGCGATGGCCAAGCTGAAACTGTGGCAGTGCACCACAGATGGCCCTACATTATGTAGGGGGGACACTGTGTAGCCCTTGACTTCCCAGCAGGTGGTCTCACCCATTCTGTCCCACCCAGCAGGGGGGAAGCGGCATGCAGACCACCACCATAAGGTCCTCGTGCCCTGCAGATTTGTGCCAACTGCCATCTGAACTCTGTAGAGCCAGGGGAGATGTTTATAGAGCGTTCAAATTTAAAAGTAGATCTAAAAGTTTTATTCTATATTCACATCAGCTTGGACTTCTTAAACTGGTATATATGCTTCTTCCTGTGACAGGTAAAGCAAGTCTGAGTTCTAATATGACTGAGTGCTTGCATGCATCTCGTAGAGTCCTGACTGAGCCCTGTGAAGTCGATCCAGAACTTTCCGTCAAGCCGTTTCAAACTGTGATAAGTTAGTGCGCGAGGCTTCCTGCCTGCTGCGAGGGGACATCTGCAGGCAGGCAGAGACAGTACGGATCAGTGGGTAGAGCCTGGCACTGCTGTACACACTAACAGTATGAACTCAATACTGTCAGCCACTGCCTAGTAAAGCTTCTACCAAAAATTCAAAATCATGTCTACACTGCAGACACGACTGAAATGTCTGAAATCAGCCACGCCAAGAGCTGAACTTCTTAGTTAGTTGACCAACCAATGTCTCGATGGGACTAAATCACAGCACTTTTTTTGCACCAAGCTTCATGAGTATACCAATGGCGTCAAAAATGCATTTGAAGGCTAAAAGTGATTAGGGGGGTGCTATAGAGCCGGCAGTCCTAATCAAGCCCAATTATGAAATCAAATTAAATAATTACTAGTTTGAGTATGTTTACAAAGTTTATGCATCCTAAAGTCTTCAAACATGTTTGTAAAATAAAAATGTATGCACAAAATAGCAAATGGCTGACTTCCTGTCCAAATATGATGAATTGCTGACCTTACTCTATTTATATATACCATTCTAAACCCACTGGCTTTGATGTTTTTAAAGTGAGCATATGTATCAAATTAAAGGAATGAAAATAATGAAACAAATGAAACTGAACTGAAACCATAGACTGTATAGAAGAAGTGGATGTAGTCACCGTGATGTCACCCATTGGTTTGTGGACTGCCGTTTTGAAACCTCGAGTTTGGCATATTGGCCGTCGCCATCTTGTTTTTTTGCAACCAGAAGGGGCATGAGAGGGTGAAGCTAAGAAACGAACGCTGAATAAGACAGTTTTAGGCAAGCAAAAAGATTATAATTAACTTTCATGAGCCGAAAACACACTGTGAAAGTGTTTAAAGTTGTAGGACGAAAACACGGACAGCTCCCAGACCGGACAACGCCGTGGTAGCGACCTGTCAATCACAAGGTAGCCCCGCCCCAAAGCATACCCTGCTTTATGGTCTATTTGACTCTAAATGGGACCATAATTTACTAAATGAACATCATGCTGTATTGTAGAAGACTTGAAACTAGCGAGTGAGACCATAAACTCATGTTTACAATGTTTACTGAGGTAATAAATCAAGTGAGAACTAGGCTGATTTTCTCATAGACTTCTATACAATCAGACTTTTTTGCAACCAGAGGAGTCGCCCCCTGCTGGCTATTAGAAAGAATGCAAGTTTAAGGCACTTCCGCATTGGCTTCACTTCTCAGACCCGGAGGTTGTCCACTGACTGAAACTGAACACTCAGGGGTTTTGCCTCTAAAGCCTTAGTTGGTCTGGTGTAGTTGACATAATTCAGTCAGTTTTGCTGTTCAGCAAAAGTTACATAGGCTCACTTTAAGACATTACTTTGCTCTCTGATAACTCGTATTTTAGACTGAACCATCCAAATTATTTATAGTAGTCCAAACTATTGAAATTACAGTTAAAAAAAGGAAAGTTGTTGTCCTAAAATTGTGCACCATATAACAGGTTAAGGTGCAGCAGGACAGATGGAGGAAAAAAGTTCAAGAACAGATGTTAAAGAACAGATGGATGTTTCCCGTCAGAGTCATTAACAGCTTTTTAAATACAGTCACGCATTGATGTCTCGTCACTACGCACACACATAGTCAGTCCTCATCACACATCCCTCTATCCTCTCCCTACTCTCTTCCTCACCCCTCTTCATCCTTTCTTCCACTCCTCCCCTCCCTCCTCTGTTGGCAGAATCTGGTCGCCGGCTCAGCTGCGTTGCCACGGCAACAGCAGCCTCCTCCAGCACCTGCTGTCCCCCACTTCCTTTCATCCCTCCGTCGTTCAGCCCCCCGTCGTCACCCTCTCCCCCTTGTCGTCGTCCTCCTCCTCTCCCTCCCTCTGTTGCTCTGACGGCCCTCTGTCAGCCCCTGTTCACCAGCTGGGAAACCCCTTCCTCTGGAGGTAAGAGGCGTGCTGTGTCACCTCATAACACACCTGTTTGTTAGGAAGTGTGTGGGTTGTCTTCTGTTTGCCTCCATTACCGACTTTCCTGACCTTCTGTTTTTGTCAGCCAACGATTGCGTTCAGCAGAAGACTGAAAAAATGCTGATGACACCAGAAAACATCCACTTATTAGAGCCCTTACCTGGCTGCTTTCAAGGGAAATGCTGTTTGTTTTGCAACTTATTTTTGTTTGGGCCATAACTCACATCAGAAAAGTCCCTTTTACACAGTCGTAGAGAATTGTGAAGATTGTTGAAAGTACACTGATAATTAATTTAAAAAAAAACAATCTAGTTTGAGATTTTCAACAGTGAGCTGTTTTTTTTTTTTTTGCAATTTGTTTCAGTGTAACTCATGTTGTAATTAAGAGATGCAAAGTAGACGGGTAAAAGAGATACTCAAGTGATGCCGCTGAGTGTTTTACTGTTATGTATTTCTGCTTTACTATGCAACGACATTGAAACAAATAACAGATTGTTTTCTCTTGTTCACTCATTAGCTCTCTGAATTGCCGGATATTAAATGTTTCTCATTAAAGATAGGTCAGGAAGTCAAACTAGATAACTTTTTTTTTAATCGTGCAACAGTGTTTTCCAACTTCTTGCGACCTCGCAAGGGGGAGACTGGACAATTTTTTTGACAATACACGTGTAAACATGATGTGCTCAGCGGTGCACTCAGCTATTTGTGTAGTTTTGTTAGCGGCGGTGGCAATGCACCCAACTGTGTGTAGTTTTGTTAGCTGTTAGTGGTTGCGATGCACTCAACTGTGTGTGTACTGGTTTTTCCGTTAGCTGTTAGCCAACCACACTGTCCAAAACAATAAAAGTGAGCACACCGTTTTCCCCTACTGTTTCTCTGGCCGCAGAGCAGCGGCTGAGCGGCAGCGATGCATCCGCTGTGTGATCACTTGTGGCCCCCTACCGGCTGGGGACCGGTCAAGAGTAGTTAATGAGGAGTCAGCAGTCAATCAATGGCAGTATCAAACAGGCAATAAAAGGTGTTTTGAGAAGGTGTGAGTCAATGCAACAATGAGAGGTCCTTGAGCATGCAGCCATAAATGAGCATCCAAAATATTATGCAGTTTGCTGCAGCAGTATGCGAGATTAGCCGTGGACAGACACAGAGATGCACACACATGACCGTCTCATTATCTCCTTGTGGAACAAGAAAAACGGTGTGCTTTTTTTCCTTTCTTTTGTCTTGTATTTGCTTTTGTATAGTTCCTGGGCCATCAGAAAGTAATACTTTTTTTGGGGTCAAGGAACTTTGTCAATATGGGTGGGCGATATGGATGCAATATACAAAAGTGTATGTCTTATGTTTTGATATCAATATGGATATATAGTGACGTTTCTAGAAAACAATAACCAAAAGCACATACTGTATATAGAATTCATTCACATAAAAATGTACTTATTGTTATCAAAATTGCCCACAATGGTCTATTAGACTGTAATACACCCATAGATATTAAAGGGACCACAGTATAAACGATATGGCAAAATATCTGATATGTGTCGTCATAACGCCCAATCTCATGTCAGAGTCCCGCTTCCTCCAGTTTAAATAAAGTTCCTGAGTTCCTAAAAAAAAAAGTTCATGGGTTCCTGAAACAGTGCCAGCTGTGGAAAAAGGGCATTTATGTAAACATAAGAAAACACCAGCCAGCTGTGTTTATAGGAGGGTTATCGGCAGGTAAATATCACTGATGTAATTCACTGGTGGAGTCAAACATCTGCCGATACACTGATAACCTGTCACTGTTCTGCTGTATATTGAGGTCAATAAGAGCTCCACTCAGAAACAGAGGGGTGAGAAGAAGAAAAGAGCATCAGGGAGGGAGGGAGGGGGCTCTGCTGAGCGGAGAGAGAGAGAGAGAGAGAGGATCAGAGGAAAGAAAGAGAGAGAGAGAGAGAGAGAGAGGGAGGCAGGAGAGGGTAGACACACCAGCAGCTCTCACACACACACTCTCGCTCTCGCCGGTGTGACAGGTGGAAGCCAGCGTCTGTTTGCTAACCACGTCCTCTGCCTCGGAGTGTCAGAGCGATGGTCGCGTGTTAGCGTTAGTATGTCTGACTCCTTCTGGACGGTGCTCTCCAATTTCTCACTGCCCGAGAGAAGCATGCTGCGGCGCTCCAAGAGGTATTTTAACTCCATCCTTTTTTTTTCTCTCTCTCTTAGTTGAGATGTTTTTCACCTCTGGTAGCCTGCGTCTTTTTCTCCCCTCCACTCCTCGTTTCATTTTTCTTGCGCCTCGATTAGTTTTTTCTATCTCTTTCTTTTTTAATTTTTTGCCGCTCCATCCTCGGCACCATCTCATATCTCTTCCTCCTCCTCCTCCTCCTCCTCCTCTTTGCAGGTCTTAGATGCTCAGCAGGAGTTGCTCCAACATGAAGGTCAGCTAACTGAATTAGTCTTCTGATGGATACACAGGACGCTTTGTCTGTGTATGTGCGTGTGTTTGAATGGGAATCACATGTAACACTGCTGATATGTACTGTATACCACTGCAGTGTGTGTTCTTTTTTTATTAAATGTTCTCTCTCCGCGAACGATTTACGTGTTTGTGATGCGAGTCCAGGTTGCAAGGCGTGATTTGAGTTTGTGCATGTCGTCATTTTCTTCTTCATTTTTCCGTCGTTCCCTCAGCTGACCTCTCCTCCTCTTCCTCTCCCTCTCTTCTGTCAGTCAGAGCCAGAAGTGGCTATCCCCCCAGCAGGAAAGAGAAGCAGAGACAGAGCTGTATACTTATCACTTTGAAGCAGCAATTTTCTTCCTCCTCCCTGTAATAACACGGACAGATTTCTTCTCCTCTGTTCCTCGTCACCGCCTCCCGTTGTGTGTATTTGTCTCGGCAGTGTTTTTAAAAGAGAAAAGGGGTTGTGAAGTAACTCCTGCATAGCAACAGTTTTGGGATTGGAGTGGATTGAGCCGACAGCTGAGCTGTAATCAGGGCAAAATTGATTCATTGCTCGCACAGAAAAAGGGTGCACTGAAAGGTTGGGAGGGATTGGCATCCTCTTTTTTTTAACACCAGTTATCATATTCAGTTCAGAAGTATAGTAATTACTGATTTCTCTTGCTGTTTTCTGTCCTTGTCTTAAGATATGTCAAACATATAGGTTTTTCCAAAGATTTATTTTTTGGCTTTCTCCACCCGTCAGGCTCATTTTCACGGCCTTTCTAATGCAATAAGTTTTCATATCTGCATCTTAATTCCATCATGAAAATATAGATGTATGGAATATTCAATGTCCGGTTTGATTTTTAGATGACATACGGTCAAAGGCAAGGTCATTGTGTCTGCACCTCAAACAGTTAGGAGTGTCAACGTAATGTGCTTCCTGATATGTCTTAACTCTGGCCCACACTAAAAGGCTTTTTCAAATATTCAACAGATGTGGAAAATGTGAGTCCCCACACATAACAACATGTTATGATACATTTAACAGTTTTGTTCCTGTAGTGTGTGGAGAGCAATGATTTGGCCGAAACAGCACACCACACGCTAGCAGATTCCATTCATGAAACCCGGGCCGCTGCGGTAAGGACTTCGTACATGGGGCCCCCCGCTCCACCACGGGAGCTATAATAATCTTAAATTCTGTGGTAAAGTACAATGTCAAAAAGTCATTCTGGTCTTAACTCTGTTTTGACCAAAGTATGAACGTGTTTTATCTTTTTTTTCCCCTCATTTAACAAAATAAGCCAATGTTCTTGAGGATAAAATGTTACCTGAACACAAGAAAAGAAATTAGCAGAAATAAAAAGTAGTCTAAAATAGGTCAAATGTTCAATTTAAATCAGAAAGATTGAGATTGCAAATTTAACCAGATGACTAAGACAGCTTTCAGTACTACATTGCTATTCGGTTTGTACCAATAAAGTATTGAGGGTCAAAAGTCTATAGTCGTCCCATTAGCAACAGGTGGTCAATGACTTACTTAGAAAACAGTGTTAATTTGCAAGAATAGAAACAATGAGCGGTTGCATCTCTCTTATTGTTTGTTTTTCCTTAAGGGCACTAACCCCGAAGCTATTGGCACTAACTCACAGCAGAGCAGGAGACACAAGTGAATATAAAGAGGAAACACACACATCGTCACACACACTCTGCTGTGGGCCGTCACATTGATTTCCTGTGGTGGCTGTAACCCCTCAGACCAACATTATTGAGTGGACTCTGGGAAATGAGTCTAGCTGTAGATCTTATCCACATACACTCGCCTGATGTCTGATACACGTGTGTGTGTGTGTGTGTGTGTGTGTGTGTGTGTGTGTGTGTGTGTGTGTGTGTGTGTGTGTGTGTGCTCTGTGTGTGTGTCAGGTGGTTTAGTTTAACACCCACACAGCTGTTTGCTCATCTCTAGTTTCCACTATCTCTCTTGTCACATCACCGTATGTCTGCTTCTATGACTGTGTGTCTTATGAGTTTTACAATAACGGAGTTATTACATTGTGAGTTTATATGCAGTAGCTCATATCGCAGGTAAAATGGGCGCAAACACACATGTGCAAACACTTTAAACATACCTGCCAGCTGAGCTCTTCTACTCTACTCTGGTTTCTGTCATTTAGTGATGTGAACCTGTCTTGTTGTGTCTCCCCAGTGCAAATCCTACAAACATGTGGATTATCATACACAATTCTTCACACATGTAAAAATAAAACCTCAATACCTTATTTTGTTCATTTTTAATTACAATTTACTTTGAGTTATTCATTAGGACAACAACATTTTGTAAATGATTAATTGATTAGCTGTCAACTATTGAATTAATCGCTCACTATTTTAATAATCGATTGATTGGTTAGACTAATTTTTAAGAAAAAAAGTCAAAATTCTTTGATTCCAGTTTTCTAAAAAATTAATAATTTCTGGTTCCTTTACTCCTCTATGACAGTAAACTGAATATCTCTAAGTTGTAGACAAAACAAGACATTTGAGGACGTCATCTTGGGCTTTTGGAAACACCGATCGACATTTTTCACCATTTTTCTGACATTTTATAGACCAAACAACTAATTGATTATTCAAGAAAAATAATCGACGATAAACAATGATATATTATATATAATAATAATAATGAATTTATATAGCACACTATAAAATACAGCCGAATCTCAAGGTGTGTAACAAAAAGGGTAAGAGAATCAAAATACAACGTTGAAACTGAACAATGTACTCAAAAGAACCATGCTATTAAAAGGGTTCAAATAAGATAAATATAGACAATATTTCGAGCCCCAAGTTTAAAAGACAATAAAATTAGAGACAGAATATTAAAAGGAAAAAGCATATGTACCAGGACCCCTAGGGGAAGGCAGAGAGGAACCGGTGAGTTTTAAGATTAGATTTATATGTGTCTATATATGTATGTATGTATACATATATATATATACACAGTATATGATTATCATAAAGTGGGCATGTCTGTAAAGGGGAGATTCGTGGGTACCCAGAGAACCTCGCCAAAATGTAGTTAGTATGACATGGTTGGTACCAATGGATTCTTTAGGTTTTCTAGTTTCATATGATACCAGTATCTTCAATCTAGCTTTAAAACTGAGCCCGCTACAACCTTCGAAAAACCGACTAGCGTTAATGCGTTAAAGAAATTAGTGGCATTAAAACAAATTTGCGTTATTATCGCGTTAACTTTGGCAGCCCTAATATTATCATATTATTATATTAACGAGATCAATGAAGATCAATCTCATGTTTGTGGATTAAGTACGAAGCTGCAGTCAGGACATGGTTAAATTAGCTTACCATAAAGACTGGAAGAAGGGGGAAACAGCTAGCAAAACCCTGTTCAAAATGAAACCTCTGAAGCTTACTGATGACAGTGCACGCTGATCACATGTTGTATTTTGTTTGTTTTCTGACGATCTGTGTGTCAGAGCCATTTCTTGATGAACACCAGTGTAATAATCTGTGCAGCATCTCCGGCTACATCTTATCAGACAAAGTCACATGGCAACCTCGTGCAGTCACTGCACCGACTGTTCAACAAGAAATAGTCCAGCATGCAACTCCTTCTAAAGCCACAAATTGACGTTTTCACATTCCTGTGTGTGCACGGATTAAACGAGTGAGATACAGCATGCTAATCAGTGAGCTTTAGAGGTGTTAGTGGGTATATTTTGAACTTTGGACAGAGCCAGGCTAGACATGAGTTTGATATCGATCTTCTCATCTCATCTCGGAGAGAAAGCAAATAAGCATGTTTCCCATGATGTTGAGCTATTCCATTAAATGGCTGACAGCTCAGTGGGAGTGCTTCGTGCCCCTGCAGTTAGGGGGAAACATAAGGACTTCTTGGATTCTCATCCTCGCTTGGGTAAAAACCGTGACCAATTTTAGCAGAAGTTTGGGTCCAAAAAGCTGCTTCACCCAGAGAAAGTAAAAAAACTGTGCAGCAGCATTCAGTCACTGTTCTGTTACCTGACAGGCTGCTGCTGCCTTGATGGTGACAAGAGACATGCGAAAGCCCACTTTACACACACACACACACACACACACACACACACACACACACGGAAATGTTGCCTTCAGTCAGTTCTGCATAATGGAAACATGTTTCTCAGCAGGGATCCAAAATGCCTGCAGGAGAATAAAGAACCAGTTTCTCAGAGAGTGATACTGTGTAGCTGCAGCAGCTACATTTGTGTTTAAAACTCAGAAACAAGTATGCAGCGAGTTAATGCTTGTGGCGTGTCGACCTATAGCTGGTCAGTGAAGTCATCTTGTTTCCTCTCTGCATCATCCACCAGACAGAACGTCATTCAGGTACAACGGCGTATTAGGGACATTGTAGGTAAAAAAAAAAGCTGTCGCCATGTTGAGAGCCGTGCGGAGGCAATAGAAATGCTCCCAATCTCGCATATAGCACCTTTAAGGTGTCGAAAAACTTGGAGAATTCTTTTTAGCTCACTCAAACCTCAAACTTCTGTCCCCTTTTTTGACCATTATCTCTCCCTGTCTCCTGCTCGTCTTTATCACAGACACTCACTCTACATTTGACAGGCGCATTTGAAGCCTTTGACCGTCTCCAGATGTAAATCCCCACTCATGAGGCAGCCACTGAGCTTTGTGCACTAGCGGGTGAACAGCAGCAGAGTGAGCGACAGTCGCTGCAAATTAACCTCCTCAAACCGAGCGGTGCTTTAGTCTCAGAGGGACTTGCAGTGTCGTCTTTATGTCCTCCCGTGTTAAGGCTTGTTCTTTTGTGTCTTCCTTGTCATTTCTTTCTTTCTTATCAGTCCCTTATTGTCCTCTCTCTGTGCAGTATTTCCTGTTGCTCTGCTTACATAGGAGCAGATATCCATCAATCCAACCTGACCTTTTCTCTAATGTCACCGTCAGCTCAAAATCTCAAGATGATGGCTGATGGCCAGATTTCTGTGACATTTGAGTCATGTTTGTTTTTTTTGTTGTTTTTTTTTACAGGTCCCATAGTTTCCGAAAATTTTTACTTAATTGTAAATTCATAGTCGATATGTCCTGCTAAACTCCTGTTTAATTTGATATCTATAATAGTGAAGTAGAGGCAGTGTTCAATTAGTACACTTCCAGTTAATTAATTCCAGTTCATTACGAGTGTGAACTAGAGAATCTTTTAGTAATTGCACAGCAGCTCCAACCATGCAAAAATGTAAAATGTGTCTGCAGGGGAGCATAAAGTTCAACATATGCGGAAAGTAAAATGCCCCATTAAGATTTTAGCTGTTCTTTCGAGGAATGTCGAAAGATAAGATAAACTCAACACAAGTAACAAAACTTTAAGAGTTCAGACAAAGTGCAGATTGCTATCACACTACTCTGGGAAATTGGGAAAGAGGTAAATACCACTAGTGTGTGTGTGTGTGTGTGTGTGTGTGTGTGTGTGTGTGTGTGTGTGTGTGTGTGTGTGTGTAAGATAAAGAAAGTCCCTGAACACGCATCACTGAATATCCAACATGGCAGCTCATCCCTCATACAGTTGTGTGTGTATGTGTATGTGTGTGTAGACCACATGCTATGCTCAAACTGCTGATGCTGTACATCTCAACAGATGGCAGGACACACACACACACACACACACACACACACACACACACACACACACACACACACACAACATGCCATATCTACATCACATGCAGTAATTATGTGTCAGTTGGGTATGTGAATTAGACACGAGGCTGCCATAGCAACACGTTCTCATCCCAACTCGTCACATACTTTGTCAGACCCCTCGGCATCACTTTATGGTCGCAGTAAACATGTGTTTATTGTATTGAATTAAACTAGGGCTGTCATATGATTGTTCACAGTTAATCATGATTAATTGAAAATGAATCACGCATTTTGTATCCATTCAAAATGTACCTTAAAGGCAGATTTGTCAAGTATTTAATACTCTTATCAACATGGGAGTGGACAAATATGCTTTCTTTATGCAAATGTATGTCTGTATTTATTACTGAAAACCAATTAACAACAAAAAAACAATGACTAATGTTGTCCAGAAACCCTCAGAGGTACTGCATTTAGCATAAAAAATATGATCAAATCATAACATGGCAAACTGCAGCCCAACAGACAGAAAAATGAGTCGAAGCAGAGATTGTTAAGGTGAAATGATGACGTCACTCAAAAGGAATCATGTTATACTGACGGTATACACTTTGTCTGATTGTTATGACTCATTTGATCTGGCTTTCCAGTAACCGCTAACACAAAGTAATATGATTCCATATAAAACACGTAACATAATATTTAAATGTATGTGATACATACTGCTGGTGAACAAAAGCCGCGGTATCAATTTCATTTAATTCCTCAGTGCAAGTATAATGTGTTATAGGAGTTTCAGACCTGATATCAATATGATTTTTAATAGCTTAGTCAAAGGCATAAAGATTTTAGTATCTACTGTAAAAATTAAATGTTTCCTCGGGTAAA
>CAKAOH010041032.1:0-40644 GCA_916701665.1 Sebastiscus tertius
GACACTATACAACACCATACGATACCATACGATACCATACGATACTATACAACACCATACGATACGACACCATACAACACCATACGATACGATACGACACCATACAACACCATACGATACGATACCATACGATACGATACGACACTATACAACACCATACGATACGACACCATACAACACCATACGATACGATACGACACCATACAACACCATACGATACGATACGACACCATACGATACGATACGATACCATACGATACGATACAACACCATACGATACAACACCATACGATACGATACGATACGATAAGACACCATACGATACGATACGATTCAATTCAATGACTTGAAATCGATACAGTAACTTTTTTTTGCCAAAAGTTCTGTCAGTGTGACTGTGAAATAAAGATCTGATACTGGACAGTGCAGGTCAGGATTCCTCAAAGTTTTTCTTGTAAGGGAATTAGAGATAAATGAATTATGGATATAAACAAGTAACCACAACGATACAAGGCAGTGCAATATCTAACAAAAAGTATAATAAACCAACTTCTATTTAAGCTAAATGAACAGTAGTTTAACCTGCTGCTTCTGTCCTCATTTTCAATATAAACGGTAGAGCAATAATACAGAGATCAACCGCTGATAGTGATCAAACAGCTGATAGTGATCAAACAGCTGATAGTGATCAAACAGCTGATAGTGATCAAACAGCTTGGGACACTAATCATTCCTACAAACGCTGTTTAAATAATCTGCTGATAGTAATCAAGTAGTCCACCTACAGCGTTCATTTGGGGTCTTTTCATACATAAAAACAAACGGAAACACATTTTAAAACTCTGTTAGACTAACATTAGTTGAATTTCTGTTTTGTTTTTTACTTTACTCCCTTTGTGATAATTTGCCTCGCCGACCGTCTGCTCTCCGGCTGGATACGTGAGGCTGATGCTGCGTGCACGTTGATATCATGACGGGGAAAGGAAAGTCATTTTCTCTGAGTGAAAAAACGACAGCGCACGGGGAAAGCACCTGTTCGAGAAACTCTCATCTACAATCGATTTTTGAGTTTCAAATGGATTTCATATCGATATACGTCTCCCGTGAAGGACAACTTGCCGAGTACCTATCGATGTAGTTGGATCGTAGGAATATAAATCGATACATCGATGTAGTAGATGAATCGTTACGCCCCTACTGTTTGTAGAGGCTCTCCTATCTTGAATAAAGACAGGGGAGACTGTTTTTTAAAACCCTATATAATTCCTCTCATACTTCCGTCCCTCACTCCCTCCACCTATCCATTCATCTTTCCATCTCGTCCTGTTACCCTGAAGATGCCCTCCGCAGCAGCTTCGTCAGTGGCTCGGTCCATGTCTTCTTCAGTCACAAGGTCTCCAGAGATGGTCCTGTGGAGCTCTGGAGCCGCCTCCTCCTCGATGTTCCTCAACCCTGCCTGATGGACACAGATATGGTTTGTGAAGAAAGCAAAAATGAAACTCATTGAGGTCCATGACACGTGTGCACAGTTGAGAACATCAACTGGGGATAGGTGGAATAATTTCAGGATGATACACAGCCCGATGTTTCTGAACTTCCGCAGAAAAACTGACAGTGCTAACCACTGCACAACCTCAATGCTCCAAACTACCAGAATTCAAAAATGTTCAGTTGTAGAAGTAGTCAATCAAACAGAGATGAGTAGACAGTGTTTAGCCGACGTCAAAGTCCATCTCCACATCAATTTGCTTCCCCTAGATGTGCACAGTTTTGCCGTCAATATGTTCACTGACTGGACCCAATAACACTGTTTATTACTGTTTCTCACAAAACTCTCTTACTAATGGTAAAGTCAGTAAACCTCCATATCACAACCCTCACTAGAGGCCCCGCTAACATCTCTTGGCTCCACTGGCACTATAGTTTACACTGAACGGTCAAGGGGTTAAATGTCACTGCTAGCTGATTGGCTGTAAGTGAGAGATAGCACAGAGGTTCCTGTGGTTATTTCTCTGTGGATCTGGTGTGTGTGTTTTGCACAGAAAAAAGGGCTGTGGATTTTGTCACTTCCACTGAAATTGCTTTAAGATAAAAATTTCTTTTGCAGCCAGTACAGATAGGAGGAATAATTCAACCAAAAGCTCTTACCTGTATCTCATGGGTAGCACTTTTGTTGGTGGGCCGGAAGCCATAGTACTCTTCCTGTCTCTTCTTCATTTTCCTGAAATAATCCTGGATTAGGAAGGTTGCATAGAACTTTCCCACTGTCACCTCGTCATCTGTTAAAACACAGAAATGCGTGTAAAGTGTGGACAAACCGCTATTAAATTCAACTCCAATTCGCTCCACTTAACATTATTAAGGTGTGTAAGGTGTGACAGAAGGCAAAGTCAATTTGCAGTGTCTATTTGCGCCCAAGTCACACCCGGCCAAATTACACATCTAACTGTAAAGCGAGGAATCTCAGGCCCTGTTCAGACCTGGTGTCAACGTGCGTCCTCAGTGATCCGATCACAAGGGGACAGCTCTAAGTACAGGTGTGAACGCACTCAAGACGCATTGAGATCAGATCTTTCTGACCACATTCTGTTAGCAGAGTGTAGTGAAAGTGTCCTGGGCCACATTACGGACCGCCCACTGACATCCCGCTTGGATCAGAGGGGTCTCACTGCGCCCCTCATGTGAACGGACAGGCAGAAGAAACGGCATGGAAACGGCTTCTGTGCACTACTGCATTTCTGTCGGTTTTCTTTATAGGCTATAGTAACTTATCAAAATATATCTCATCTATCAGGCCTATCTATATCAGAGGACGTGGATTGCTGCCTGCCGTCGGTGATGTGTCAGTGTTTTATTTCGGTGCTCTGTACAGACATCCGCCCGCTCTCATTACCGGCTCTCGAAGCTAGGTACACCGCTGTTGCCTGGCAAAGGCAGCGGTGTTGGCAGTATGGGGGATCACAGGAACCGCCGGCAGAAACTAACCTTATAACCTTATATCTATGTAGGATATCACCACAGACATTCCTGTAATATTACATTGCGACATAATCTGTATCAGCCAAGTGTTTACTTGCATATAGAGCAGGGAAGTGAGATCCGATCACATGTGGTCACTGAAGACGCATGTGGAGATGCATTCTAATGCCAGGAGTGAAGAGATGTACTGACTGGATCAACCTTAATTTGTCATCTGTCTGAGATCCTTCCAGACAGAAGCAAAGTCATTTACTGAGAATTGTTGTTGGAGTTTCTCACCCTCAGTCTTATAGCATCGCTCACCCCGTTGCTAAACCTGTATTTAGCCTCTTTAAGCCTGTCCCTGTCCTAACTCCTACACGCCTCTTCCCTTTTGCAACCTTAGCTGTTTAGCTGTGAACCAGGGTTTGTCAGATCATGTGGAGGAAGGGGAGGAAATCTTCCCAGCAGACATTTACGTTGCAGAAAACACTATGAACTAGCAACTTGATAATACTATATACAGTATGTAAGGCCGAGCAACTTTACTGAACCATTGCCTCCCTGAAACAAAATCTAATCTACTTTTTTTTTTTTCCTTTCTAAGAAAAAAACATCCCCTCACTGCAACTGTGTCTTGTTCCCACTTCTTCTTTAATTCTAAAGAAAACCATTTGTGGTCGAAACGTCAAGTCCATACAGTATAGAGAACTGGACCAAGGGAGCAGTGTGCCGCTACATTTTTTTCTTTGTTTGTGCAGCTTATTGTTACCCAACACCTGCAAAACTAAATGGCAGTGCATGTGCCTCCTGATGATTGCCTTTTTTTTATTCATAACCGTCATGAAAGCTCACCTCCTATAGGTGGGATGACTTGATCCAGAAGTTTCATGCTGGTGCGCTTCCAGATCTTCTTGATAATTCCCCTCAGCTCCTCGTTGGCTTGTTCAAAGTTACCTGCACAATGGAAGAAGCGTAATAATGAGACAAAGGAGATCGTTGACAAGACAAGGCTACTACATTAACTATATCTTCCAGTAGCGGTAACATAACGCAGCTGCTTTCAAAATAACATGATGTATCCAGTAGTGAACTATTTCTTCTAGTACATAGCGCGACCACATACCTTCTTTATTTCTTCCCTGAAAAGCCTTCGCCTGACTGTGTGTCAACTGTTATTTGATAACTTAATGGAAATTCTACAAATATCCATAAAGGCCTTAAAGGTCCCATATTGTGCTCATTTTCAGGTTCATACTTGTATTTTGTGTTTCTACTAGAACATGTTTACATGCTGTAATGTTAAAAAAAAAACTTTATTTTCCTCATACTGTCTGCTTGAGTATAATTGTATTTACCCTCTGTCCGAAATGCTCCGTTTTAGTGCATTTCAACAGAATTGAAACGGAATTGCGTTGCCTGGCAACAGTTTGGGTCCATGTTTACTTCCTGACAGCTGATGTCATTCACATACACTGCGACAGGAAATAAACTGGGACACATTTAGAATGTTTATGTTTAAAACCGTGTAATGGTCAAAATATCATAACATCACATCACAAATGGACAGAAATCCTACCAGCTTGTTTCAAACGCACAATTTCTGAATACAGGCTGTGTGTATTTCTCTGTTTATTGAGTGTTTTGATAGTTTAACAGTATTTATATAGCACTTAAACCTGCTTTATGATATAAAAGACAAGAAAATCTCACTTTTTACAATATGGGACCTTTAAATCTGCAATAACTGGGTTTTTGTTGGCAACTTGGGTGCAGCAGAAACAAGTTGTGAACATAACATTGGCTCATCATCACCTTTTAAGTCGATACGGCGAATGCGCTACCGTTAGTTATTTATACACATCTGGCAGTTGAAACGGTGCTATGAGAGCAGCAAGAGTGAACCAAAACAGTAAAATGTGGAATGGACACCAATATAATGAGCTGAAACTCACAATAAAGCTCCATAAAAACTGAGGGGAGCTGCAGACTCAGCTGATAATTACCTCCAACAAGGAGGTTATGTTTTTCGGTCCGGTTTGTTTGTTTGTCGGCAGGATTATGGAAAAAACCTAATTGCCAAGATTTACATGAAACTTGGTGGAAGGGTGGCCAAGGAAGAATCAATAAAATTGAAGTGGAGCTGATCTGAATCACATGTCGGGTACACAGATACTTTTTTACTTTCATTAATATTGCGTGATAGGCGTGACCTTGACAGAGGTCAGTGCACTTCTAGTTCTCTATAGGTTCATTACTACCAGCGACCCCCCTTCACATTTTCATTTGATGCATTGTTATTATAAAAAATATTATAATAATAATGAATATTATCAGTATGAGGCCCCGTAGTGAAGATGGCCTCCGTGTTAAGAAGCAGTGTTAATAGAAACTCATTTTTGCTCTCGGGCTCCAAGTTATTCTGATCATGCATGAAACTATTGGCCATTGTCTGGAAACCCCATATTCATTACAAATGACTACAGTAAAATAAATATACTGTCCACATGCATTGTTGATAACACAAACCCTCTGTCTTTATTTTCAGTGCAGTTCTGACCAGGGCAAACAGTGTGGCGTTGAAGGTGACTGTTCCATCACTGTTGAGAGGCATGTTCATGGAGACCAACCTCTGTAGAAACACACACACACACACACACACACACACACACACACACACACACACACACACACACACACACACACACACACACACACAAACACACAATAAGGTAGACATGTTAAGCATTTGTTTTTTAAACGACTCATTAACTTTGACTCATTATCATCATTCATTCACTTTTTCATTTTTTTTCAGTTTGTTCAGTAGGGGTGTAACGATACGTTTTTACAATGATATGATACGATTTCCATGGTTCCGATACGATTCCAGGACGAAATTTGGCTCATCTAGAGCGATGCGATAACATATGATACGATATGATACGATTCAATGATTTAAAATCAATACAGTAACTTTTTTTGCCAAAAATTCAGTCAGTGTGAAATAAAGATCTGATACTGGACAGAGCAGGTCAGGATTCCTCAAAGTTTTTCTTGTAAAGGAATCAGGGATAAATTAATTCTGGATATAAACAATTAAACAACAATTAATGGCGAATACATACACCTTTTATTTGAAAATAATAAAAAGTGGGTGAAGCCGCCCGCGTCAAGTGGATTGATAACACCTGAAACTCTGCCGACCGGTTCCTCTACCGGGGGGTAGAGCGAGGAGTCCAGTGTGACGTTCGTCTGCATCCATGGATGCATGGTACTCGCGCTGTAGAGGGCGTAGCTGGCAAGCTGGCGCATGTCTGGAGAGTGAACCGGAGTAACGTTTAACATTTCTTTATAATAAACGTGCTAAAAAACACTTTCATAGAACGTTTTTCGTCCTTAAATACGAGGTGCAAATCCTTAGTATCGATACAATTGATTTTTGCGATTTTATATCGATATACGTCCCCCGTGAAGGACAACTTGCCGAGTACCTATCGATGTAGTTGGATTGTAGGAATATAAATGGATACATCGATGTAGTAGATGAATCGTTACACCCCTATTAGGATTGTCATGTGCCAAAAGACATCAGGCTGAAAATGTTTCTCACCTTGCAGGCGATACGATGAGGACAAAACTTTCCAAAACCTAGAGGAGGAGGTATTCTTCGTAGGAGTGTCACCACATCAAGGTGCTTAATACGCCCCCTGTAAGAAAGAATACAGAATGGAGGATTTTATACTGACATACGAGACGAGACGAGATGTCTCCCAGAGCTGCCGCATGCTCTCCTCCAAGCGAAGTAGTTTCCTGGTTGCAGGGAGGACGAAATGAAAATACAAGTTGTTTTCTCTTTTATACATTCAAACCAGTGTTGTAGAAATCCAAGATAACAGACGACATATGAACAGCATTAAAGGATTGCAGAACAGAGCGTCAGTCATTTTTAACAATACTTAATACTGTGAATGAATGAATTAATTTTAGTTTTCATATAGCTTTTGTGTGTAAAATCGTTGCAGTGAACACGACAGAGTGCTCTGGAGACACACTCTGCCTTCTCCAGTCACCTCACCCTGCACATCTTCACCACCTCAGTCTCTGCCACACAGATAGCCGTCTTATAGACAGCGGTTTCAGGTCATTCAGATGCAGAGACGGTAGGTTTCTTAGGAAATATTAACAGATGTCCCGACCTCTGCTGTGCTCCTGTTAGAACCAGATGCATACACACACACACTCACAAACACTCACAAACACTCACGTGGCCTCAGGATCATATTCTGCCCATATTTTCTTGAACTCATCCAAATGCTGGGGGCCGAGGATGGACCAATCACGCGTCAAATAGTCAAAGTTATCCATGATGACAGCCACAAATAGGTTGATGATCTGTGAAGGACAGAAGCAATTTATAATATATGTTTTAGCTATTTTGAGTTTGTAAATTATACATACAGTAGTCACTACCCACTCAACAGTGTACTGTCCCATTCAAAAGTGTTCACTGTTAACGGCAGTACTTTGCCTTTTTTTTTTTCAAAGAAAATTGTAGCCTTCCATTTCAGTGGACCTTTGTCAGGCAAAAATGACACTTTAAGTCTCACTTACACATGAGTGGAAATGGGAGCTATCAAGCAGCTCTCTGCACCAGCTGAATGTGAAATCTCAGTGTTAAGATACTGAGACTGTGTGAATGTGTGTTATTTTACCAGAAAGGCACAGAGCATGTAGAAACTCATGAAGTAGATGATGGCGAAGTTGGATCCACAGGTGTACTCTTCCCCGGGCAGGTAGTCCGACTTGGGGTCACACTTCTTCCCGTACATACAGGCCAACATCACTTCATGCCATGCCTCCCCTGTAGCACATCTGCATAACAGAGATATCAGAACGTCTCCAATCACATCTCCTGACCTGATACTCGAACTGACATAGCTTTCTTGTTAAGCGTTTGCTTTGGGGAAAGGATTTAATGTTGTGCTACTTAAAGCTGAAGTAGCGAGATTGGAGCAAATATGATTTAAAAAAAGGTATTTTTTATAAAACGTAGTGCATGAAACAGGTAACCTGAAAAAAATCATGTTCCTCTGTGTCCTCCGGTGCTCCTAACGGCATCTGCAAGATTTCCCAGACCGGAGGAAAACAAGCAGTAAGAGCTGATCTGAGGTCTGCTGACCAAAGGGTCAAACTAGGCCGCGCTGATCAAATATGAATCAATATTATGTTACATTAATGCCTATTTCTCTACTAAAATGTTTTCAGAATCATCTTTAGCTGTAAAATGATAAAGATTGTGAAATCTGGTGAAGGAATGCAAAATTCTGGTCACATGACCGGAGCACAGCCAACAGGAACGCTCTCTCTCTGAAATGACCTGTGATTGGTCAGAGTCTCCCGTCACGGGCTAGATGTTCTAAAGCCTGAAAACAGAGCCATGAGGAGGAGCAGGAGTCTAGTTGTCTCTCAGAACACTTGAATTACAACATGCTGAAAGGTTATTATTAGATTTTTTTCCCAATGATGCCAAAAATATAATAACTACTGAAGCTTCAACCCATCTGTTGTTACTTTTAGTAACCTGTTGGAAAAAGAATGTGATAATATATGTAAGAAAAGAGTTCCCTATCAAAATAACCTTTCAAAAAATTAACTCAAAGCTTTTCAAAATCTGGGAAGTAGAACGGATATTATCATCCGCCCTGCGGATAAAGGGGGTTCCACGGTCGTGATGAGCTATGAACAATATGATAAGAGGATGAGATCACTATTAAGGGACAAAAATAATTATACCCCCCTCAATACGAATCCTACAGAACAGATTAAAGAAGAAATTGACACATACGTAGAAACATCAAGAGGTTGGATTAGAGATAAAGATAAAGATTTTCTAACAGTTAAGTATCCTACCTGCCCTGTATTTTATGGCTAACCCAAAATACATAAATCTCTAGAAAATCCCCCTCTCCGCCCCAGTGTTTCAAGTATTGATTCTCTAACTGAGCCTTTATCTCAATATGTGGATTATTTTTTAATAAAGAAATGGGTGCTAGAACTGCCTTCTTATTTAGGAGACACAACAGATGTCCTAAAAGTTATTGAGAATTTTGTATGTGAACCTAACCCAGAAAATCTTTTTCTTGGGCACTCCCCACATAATCAGCTGTGCTGCTCATCCCACAAATACATGATCCTTACAAGTTGGACATCATTGTGAAGGTAAATAAACAGGCTTTCCAACGATGTAAAATACAATGACCATTAGCATTGTAACAACAGAGAAATAATCCACCAAACACAAGTTTCCAAACTGTTTTTTCCCCGAGTGTATTACATATGGGTCCTTTAACAGAGGAAGACAGACGACCAACCTGAATAACAGCAGCACAGCCTGGGGGAATGTCTGGAAGTTGTTGTTCCTGTTGATGTAAGTGCCATCAACCAATGCAATTTTACCAAATATCTGCAGAAAAAAAAGAAGGTTATGTTATGGATAATACTCACATCGAGTAACCCGGTTTGCGCTGGGTTAGTCTCCAGATAGCGATTCCAGATAATCAGTCTCCAATCAATCTCCGCCTACCAAATATCTGGGCATTTCTAAAGGTAAAGTTGTCGCTAGAACGCTGGCGAGAATGGCCGCCAACAAACCTACAGCGCTTACATATCCTGGATTTGGACAGGCCGATCACAACCGTTTACCTACATGCGTGGAGACATACGGAGGTGCCATGTGGGAACAACACACTGTTATAGGTCAGCGTTGTTATGGACACGGCTCCAGGGAAGAGAGACGGAGATTGTGGAAGAATAAAATCTGCAACCGCAAGTCACATTCTGGAGACGTTTACTGTCGGGAGGAGAGTTTATTTTTATTTAACTTTGAACAGCAGCAACAGTGAGTGAACCGGCTGTGTGTGTTAGCACATCACTGCCCCAATGTGAAGGGCCACCCTAAATACTTTGGACTGGTTCTAGTATGCAGGTTGGTTTTAAACTCTTTAATTGTTTCCACTCCTGTAAAAACGTCTACCAATCATGATTTTGACGTCTGGACGCTACATTTGCATGGTTGTCAATGAGAAGCTATTCATTCTTTTCGTTGATGCCCATTACTTTAAAACTGCAATTAAACACATTATGTCAGAGGTACCTGGTTATTAATCCACACCGTTCAGCCAATGAGAATTGAAAATACTCAGTGCCTATAATATTTCTAATTATCAATAATGGCTGATGTATGTGTGTGTGTGTGTGTGTGTGTGTGTGTATGTGTGTGTACCTGCATTCCAACCACAGCGTATATAAAGAACAGCATGAGAATGAGCAGGGCCACATAGGGAAGAGCCTGCAACACAAGGACCGATGACTCCGTCAGACAAACATAGTCATTCTAAACCACATGGCCACTATGCTGAGAGACGATACCGACCTGAAGGGATTTGATGAAGGTCCACAGAAGATTCCGTATCCCCTCAGAGCGATTTAAAAGTTTCACCAGACGCATGACACGAAACAGCCTGAAGAATGTGACTGATACGCTCATGTTCTCAGAAGACTTCTCAGAGAGAGAGAGAGAGAGAGAGAGAGAGAGAGAGACAGAGAGAGAGAGAGAGAGACAGAGAGAGAGAGAGAGAGAGAGAACACATTTTACATTACATATATCTCCTAAATTAAACAAAAATGTGAATTCAGGAAAAGTGAAAGCAACTCACCGCAATTGCTTGCATGGGATCCACCGCCTGCAGAAAGAAATGTTTTTTTTTTTTCTACTTTAACAAACACACTGTTTGATATGTACATCTAAAGCTTTGAACTGTTGTAATGCTCACATTGCAAACTTTTTTAGTGTCAACACAACCACATCTGATCATTTCATAAAGGGAAAGTCTTGCATGAGAAGCAGAACAAAGCTTTTATGTGTGCATGTTTAAACAAAAGAAGATATTCAACATGCAGGTATTATTAGTGTGACCAGTGTCCAGTCAGTTGAAGGATAACACAGTGTAATTCATGCACAATACTGTACAAGCATACTGTATCACGTAACACAACAAATTAGAGGACTTATTTCCATCGTGGTCCCTGATGGAAATTTCCATCAATTCTCTTAAATCTTTAGACTTTAGACTCCCAAAGCAGTACTTGAAATCAAATGCACGTGCACAATGTTTGGAGCGTCTTTACACCAGCTGTCTGCGGTGTTGATTATTATGCTGCTCAAGACAAAAGCTGTTTTTTAAGGACTAATTAAACCTAAAATCAAGTAGTGGCGATTCCTTTAAGTTAGAGTTTCATGAATATGCAGCTATGCCGTTGGATCTACGCACCTTGGCGGAGGAGGATAAAGAGACCACGGACCACGTCAGTGGTGAGTACTATCGGTCAGGATTTGAGACTTCTTTACAAACTGTGGGGTACCTGGTTTTAGCTTCCCACTGCTCATCTCTTATTTTAGATATTGTGCCCCTTTGAATTTGCATCCTGGGACATTTTCTTGCATTGTTTACTTTAAGGGCACTTTCACAAGTCATATTCTGTTTTGCTGGTCCGAATCAGAGTGAAATTAGTACTTTTGGTTTGTTTTCTATTTAGCCTGGGTCGGTTTCACAGCGCGCAAATTAAAGCAGACCAGATAAGAAATTAAGTTGCTAAGGGGTGTGTACGAAGGAGTAAATCGATTTTTTTCATCTTTAGAGCTGCCACTGCTATGCAGGGGATTGCGGACTTTGATATATTGCTGTCAACGTTTTTTTTTCCACTTTTACTCTGTACTGATCTACTCTATGTCTGAATCCCTTCTCCTCCAGTTTATCTCAAATGACTTCATAAACGTCACTATTTTTGTGGACTTTATTTAGCGTATTCTGTATGTTCTGTTCGGCCCAGATGTCAAGCAAACATCGGCCTTCTGCAGAAGTTCAGGTCAGTCCTTTACCTCCAGTCATTTACCTGTGTTCATCTCAACAGCCTGCATTTCAGTTTGCTTGGACATGGTCCGAGACCACCTCTCACAAGCAGTCTCAGACCGGTTGTTTTGGTCGTACACCAGAGTACGATTACTGTGTTTACAACTGACCAACGCAGGGTGGAACAGTTTGATTAAAAAAACTACATGTTGGCTTGTGAAATGTCAGAAGACTAGAAAAGAGCTCTATAAATGTAAGTCCATTTACCATTCGTTTCCTCCAGTTTTTAAGGTAGCCTATTTCATCCATGTCAACTAAACCTGTTTTGGGACAACCTATAGCAGTAGCTGCGCCATGCTTGCTCTCTCAACTCCATTAACTCCCATAAACATGCCTTTAAAACATTGAGGTCTCAGAATTAAAACAGTGTCGAGGAACTCAGATCTCCCTCTTGGACTGTCTGGCTCCAGCTGCACGCTCATGCATTTAATGAGCGTAGACTCAGCGGTACGCGTGGCGTCTGTGTAGGCATCCGTTTGCACGGACACACTCCAACATGACGCACACACAGCCGGGTGCACATGCATCTCCACTTCTCTCACACACAAGTACACAGGCACCGCCACTTCAAGCTATAGAATCAACATTTTGTGTCTTGTTTGCTTATTATAGTTGAATAGTGTTTGCTCAACAGCTGACGCTTGATTATGTAATAATTTAGTTATTCTTGAGTAAATTCTTGTTTGCCTCTTGTGTCATGCAACATGTGAATGTCATGCAAAACAGAAGCAAGTGAATAGTTACAGAGCAGCCATGGAGACAGTAAAGTCCTCCAGAGGAGACCAGTGCTGCCTGTGGGAGGGAAACACAAGTTCAAGAAGTGATGTCAGAGAGGAAAGAAAGAAAGCGTCCAGCTGTAAAGGTGCATCTGTGGCAGAAAGAAGTGACAGTGAGAGATGAAGGCATGAACATGGAAAGAGGCATTTAATGTCACCATTCATAAAACAAAAGACGGACCCGTATGCTCCATATACTGCATGTATTCTCAAGATTTACTGTATACATTCTGAAGACTGTCAAATAACATTGATTACATGAGCAGGCCCGTTTCCCATATTCAATTTGAATAAACTCCGTAAGATTCAATTACACCACATTAATACCAACATTCCATAAAGCGCTTCTCAGAATTTCAAAATATGTCGCTGATATGGTTGCAAAGAAGGTCATCTGGCTTGAGAGACCTCTGCAGTGCTATTTTTTAAAGGCACACGTATAAATCATTGCGGGTCGGGTTCCAATGCGTGCTCACGTGTGGCTACGCTGTTCAGACTCAGACTGCAACACAAACTACACAGAAGCACCAAATGTGCTTACGTTTTATTTCAAAAGTGTTTCTGTCATGGGCCACATTTGTGTAAATGTATAATAAAAATGGGTGTTTAGTATTCTTTTGTTCTGTATGTGTAAATTGTGTGAGTGTGAGACAGAGACAAAGAAGAAAGAGAGAGCAAGGCAACGGTACTCACATCGATTTCGCTCAGCATCACGTCCACGACACTTCCGATGACGATGACAAAGTCAAAGACGTTCCAGGGGTCTCCGAAATAACCCTTTGAGAAAACAAACACAAGTGTGGATGTGTGTGTATCTCGGAATGTCACTCGCCAAGATATCCTTTTGTCATGACGCATGCACAGTATGTACGCTGGCTCATTTCTATGTTCCTTATCTAGGGTCCTTATTGTACCACATTGGTAAGGGCTAGCTTTGCAGCTCCAGTTGCAAAAGACGAAGGGAGACGGACGTTTTTCAAATGCCGTTCGAATGGTTAAAAATCCATCCAGCTACTGTGGAGATATCAATGTCTAGCATCAAGAACACTGTCTTGCGGACAGGTTTTAAGGAGAATAACATCAGCAGGCTGTAAGCTGTAGGTGGCTGATTTCCAGTGCAATATTTGTCACCGTCAGTATAGTTGCTAGTTGACTAAGTACGTTCTCTTTGTTGTGTAATGTAGAGCCTCTGCTCTTTTTCTGTGAGGTTAATTAATGTTATCAAACCCCTTCCTCATGTTTCAAAGTTGTGCCGTCTTTGGAATGAGCTGACATAAACATTACATGTGTGTTGCTGCTGTACATAGTTATAAAGTGGCAAATATATGTATCACACCAAGATTTCTACAAGTGCTGCCATGAATCTGATATGGCACATGACTAGTTCTCCTTTGCATGAATACAACAGTTTATCTCCCTATTGTTAAAACCCAATAAAGGCGATCGAGCGGTCTAGTTTGTGTCCGTGGTCGCCATCAACACAGGAATTAAAACTGGTGAGAATCTAGCAGCCTGAATTGAGTTACTCAATCACTCAATTAATTAGAATAAGGCGTTCATATACCAGCACTCACATGTTACTGAACTTAATTTAGTTTTTAAATGCTCAAATAATATCATTTGACACAGAAATTGATATCGTCACAACAAATGGGCTCCCATGAAAAAGTTTCACACTTTCACATGGAGATTAGTCATGGATGTGATATCTCTCTTTTTGCCATATTTATTGGATGATTTGCAGCAGCAAAACACATTTAAGGTATCCGGACGACTACAAAATACAAGATCAATCATTATGCAAATGATTTAAACCCTGCGATGCTTGTGATCAACATCATTTCTGTGTTTATCCCAAAATCACTGGTTCAAGTCCTGCTAGACGACTTTGTTGTGCGTCATCCTCCTGTTTCTCTCCACTGTCTGTTATGAACTCTGCTCAGACACGACACTTGTGCTTTAATTGGACTGTATGTAACTTTTTATGCATATAAGCAAGTTTTAATCGTTTTTTATTGCCACTGTGTGAACGGGTTGTAACCTAACCTAAAAAATGAGCCCTCCCACGACTTTCTGTGTTTCCTCTATCAGCCTGTAGACGGCTTTTAATGTGAAGAACCCGGGCCCGCTTTAGCTAACGTTCGGTTAGATGGAGTCCGCTGACGCCAACAAACCACCAGCCCTCCAACACAACTCTGAATCCAACACAAACTCCACGGAAGCACAAAAAAAACAAAGTTATATCTAGTGAAGGCCGTCTGGAAAAACAGGAATGTGACCGACGTCGGTCAAAAACTAGTGTTGTGGGAGTGTGTGTGCAAGTGGGAAGTGAGTGGTGAAGGAAGAGAGAGAGAGCGGCGGCGAAACCAGCGAGCAGTGGAGTAATACAATGAATTTTGACTAACCTTGGCTTTGAAGGCCATGAGTTTAAGGATCATCTCCACAGTGAAGAGCACCGTGAAAATCACGTTCAGCATGTCCGACAGGTGAGTAACGTGGTCTGACTGGTTACAGTGCTGTGGGTTAAAGAGGTACAGATTGACAGCTGCATGAATATAAAGTGAGACAGAGTGATAAGATGAACCTTTATTACTTGCATGTTATCACTAAGCTAAGTGCTAATGGATGGATGCATGAAACCTTCTACTTAACTTATCTCTCTCTCACTCTACTCTAACAGCCTCAAGATAAATATTTTGCCACACAACAATTTTTGTTCCCCACCATAAGACAGACAGACAGACCAACAGATAGATAGACCGACAGACAGATAGTGTGTTATATGTATGTGATGTGTGTTGTATTCTTACCTGCATTCCCAGACACATGGTGTTGAGCATAATGAGGAGGAACATAAGGTACTCAAAGTAGCAGGAGGTGACGATGTACCACACCTGGTACTGGTAGGGGTTCTTGGGAATATAACATCGCAGTGGTCGGGCCTTAAGAGCATACTGCACACACTGGCGCTGGAGGGGTTAAAAAAGAAGAAGAGGGAGATACAGGGTTTAGACAAAGTTAACATGTTATAAATTAGGATGATGAATTTTTGAGGCCGATAGCAACAACAGACAGTTGAGACTAAAACTAAATCTAACGATAATATATGAGATGATTAGAGAGTCCACCCTCAAACTCTGCTACGACCCTCCTCGGTGGGGGTAAACATCTGCGTGAAGCGTGGCTGAGTAGTGTGTAACTACATAAAGCCTACAGTTTCAGTGTCTATCTGTAGAATATATTACGGAGATGGAAAAAAAGAGAAAAAAGACTTCTTTTTAAATCAACACTTCCTGCCTTCATTTAAAAATAAAAGCCCTCAAGTCTTTTTTCTGTGGACAGAATTCCTTCATTTGTTAACACGATGCTTTTATTCTGAAATATGTGCCGGACAGTGTTGTAAAACATGCAGCGACTTGCACGGCTCCATGAATGAATTTAGTACGGGGTTTTAATCGAGGATTATTACCATTATTTACAAATTACCACACGTTTCTTAACCTTTCTCTATCTAAAATAAATATAAATTAAATTTATAATGAAATGAAATGAAATGGCCGTTATGAAAGGCAAACTCTATGTAGAAAGAAAGGGCTGACAGCAGCAGCAGAAATGCGGCTGGTGTGAACACCCGACGTGTCAATCACGCAGCCGCTACGCACTCCTGACGTTTCCAGTGTGGACGAAGTGTAAGTAAGGGATGAGGGGACACAGTATAACCACCGCTCAGCAAAGACGTGCACAAGGCTGGGTCTAAGTTGCCCGAGCAACAGCCCATTTGTCTTCTTTGGCTGAGCTGCCCCCCCGCAGGAGCTGGAAGACATTGCCTGCGGGTTGCCCGGTGTAGCATTATTGCTTGTAGCAGATTTAACAGTGAATTAATATCAAAATATGTAACTATAATTAATAACTCAATATTATGAATCAGGAACCCATTAATTGATGTAAAAGGTGAAGGAGAGTGATGACACTCATGAAATGTTGTTAAGTGTAAGACTCCTGCCGATTCAGCACCACGGACAGGGCCGGCAGTCATGCCATACTTATGTACTATTCACTATGATGTTCTGGACATAAACAGAAAAAGTAAATCAATTACAAGGAAATATCCAAAACAAATCAAATGAAATTAATCCCATCATTTGTCCTCAGATGTGAAACAATCTAACAAACTAGGTTAACTATCATTTTAACAAACATTCACAATAATTATTAGGATGAAGTGAATCTACTCTAAAGCACATTTATCTCTCTCCATCTGTCCATTGTTCACACTGAACCTTCCATCGTTTCTCAGACAAACAGAAGCACATGGCTACTTATTATGCCGAATGATGTCATCGGACCTTCCTGGTGCAACTACTGTCAGTAGGATATTTAATCTAACGATCCTTCCTGGTTGGCATCATGTAGTGTTCCATGCAGCAGTGGTACGAGTGAGAGCTATACTCAATATTACTCAATGATATAATATCCTTAATATTACTTTAGGTCCTCTGGCTATGGACGTTTTGAAAGCCCTTCCCTCAGATCCCTTCACATCAGTCAGTCAGTAAGACAAACAGATCTCAGTCAGAAATACAGCTGCTAGAAAAAGGCTTTTTTATCTCCTGGCAGGTTGTGTCGGAGTAAAATACACCACCCCCGTTGTGTCTTTACGTATGGAGCATCCAGTTGCGCGCCTGGTTTCCCTTCTACCTGTTAATTATATTTTTTCCCCCTCCAGAGCCTCGTGGGCTCTTTAACGTGGTCGGGCCCGGGGGCTTGAGCGCCGGTAAGCCCGTGCATTAAGAAGGCGGTGCAGGGAGAGTGTGTATTGACGGAACAACGGCTGTTTGTTTTCAGAATAACGAGCTGTCGACCTAATGGGCTTTCAGACCAGTGGTGCATTTGTCGGACTATTGGGTTGTCGGAATAACGGGATGTCCTAACAATGACATGGCACCTGTGTGTGTGTGTGTGTGTGTGTGTGTGTGTGTGTGTGTGTGTGTGTGTGTGTAAGAGCTCAGTCCTGACCTTGTGCAACATCATTCATATTTTCACAACAGGTCATTTTTAACAGACCTGGTTTTTGTCCAGCTCACAGTCCTTATACTCCTGCTCTCCTTGCTCCTGGAAGGTGACAATGACGAAGCCCACAAATATATTCATCATGAAGAAGGCGATAAGGATGAGGTAGACGATAAAGAAGATTGAGATGGCCACTCGATTGTTGTACACTGGGCCTTTATCCTCTAAGTTTGAATCAATGGCTTTATATAGTAACCTATAGGAAAAAAAAAAAGTCATATTCAAATCCACACACATACAATATATAGATGGAAAAAAGAATATACCCAAAATCAATGCAAAGTGGATTAGGGGTGTACTGTTTACTAAACTATATACACAATCAACAGTCAGTGGTATCAAAGAACAGATCAGGACTCACTTCGGCCATCCTTCAAAGGTAGAAATGGTGAAGAGAGCCAGCATGCCGTTGAGGATGTTGTCAAAGTTTAGTTCTGAGTTGGTCCATCCCCTCTCATGGACCTCCATTTCATGAAGTGCTCCTTCCTGGTACCTTATATACCAGCCTCTGAGTCACAAAGTGGAAGGGAAATACAGACAGGCAGGGCTACAGTCAACATCACCTCAATCAGCATTTCTGCAATGTTCATCAAATTAAATCTACGATTCTTAAGACATTTGTAATACCAGCTGTGCCTGCGCTGTGGTTACATTTTAAGTAGGAACTGTATTGCTTAAACAATACAACATGTTTTCATCTTCTCTTTTTCATTGCCAAGACTAGTGGGCCGGCTGAATTGAGATGCAAGCTCTAATGAGGGCAATATTTAGAAATGAATAAATCATTTATATGCTGACAGGATTTTTCTGTTGAAGTTAATAAACTGTGTTCACTTTTAAAGTTGAACGTATATTTGTTTTTCTTCTGTATAAATTTGAACATGGTATTTTATAATAGTATGGTACAATATCATGGTTACACTTCAGTCTTGCTCTCAAGACACATGATGCCATTGGAGCAAACTCCATCCGCTGATGAAGACTTTAGATGAGGTTAAAAGCCCTGGAAAAAGCTAGTAAGTGGCCCTTAATTAGATTGACAAATGATTTTGTCAAATGTGCTTTGTTTACTGAATGTTTTATCTCATTTCCAAGTTAAAAGCACTTTGAATTACATTTCCCCTTGAATAATGTTGCCCAGAGCTTTCCACTTCTGAAAAAGAGGCCTAGAATAGCATTACGCACTAAACAACAAAGTCCTTACTTGCATGTTTCCTCAGTCATTTTGTCAGGATCTGTGCAGGCATAGAACTTTCCCTGGGAAAGCGACAAAAGTGTCTTATTGAAAAGGCAGACAGACAAATGTTTACATCACCAAATACAATGCTAAGGAACAGTTAGCCATTTTAATTCTTTGTCTTCTCACTTTGAAAAGTTGGACTCCGATGCAGGCAAACATGAAGTCCAGTAGCATGGTGACCAGCACGATATTTCCAATGGTCTTGACAGCAACAAACACGCACTGGACGACATGCTACAAAGACAGAGATGTTACAGATGATGCATCGGGTCGGTATTAGAGATGTTTAAGACTGTAAGTCCATTGATAGACATCTCATACCTTGAGTCCCTTGGCTCTGTTGATAGCCCTCAGGGGCCGGAGTACCCTTAACACCCTGAGAATCTTCACCACTGAGATGGCACTGGATCTAGATAAGACAAGATAAGATAAGATAATCAGCAAAGGGGACAGTGCAAACAACAAGAGGCATCAGTAAAAAACAAAACAAGATCTAATAAACAAGCAAGTAAACAATAAAAAACAAGATATAAAAAATAGACTGAATGAGTGGTTGGCTTCACAGTATTGCACATATGAATATTAAATATGCAATGTTGATATTGGACGGTGGAATACGTTGATATTGCACATGAATGAGTGAATGAATGAATTGTCAGTGTTGGTTGTAGAGTCTGACAGCAGCAGGAAGGAAGGAGCTGCGGTATCTCGATGAAGCAGACTTAACCAGTCTGTTTAGTCTCTTCCTGTCTGCGGTCAAGGTGCTGCTGGCCCAGCTCCTCCTTATTTCCTGATCTAAAAACCCTCATTTTTTTCCTTGAGGAGAGCCTTTGTGTCAGAAGTAATCCAGGATGTGCTGTTGGAAAAACAGCGTACAGTCCTGGTGGCATTCTCCACACAGAAGTTGATATAGTCCGTTAAACAGTGTGCGTCAGACCATCAATGTCCTCACCATGAGCATCACTAAAAATGTCCCACATTGTTGAATCAGATCAGTCCTTCAAATCCTCATCAGCCTCGTCAAACCATCTTTTCACTGTGTGAGTGAAAGCTGGCTGCCTGTGCACCAGGTTGTGATCAGATCTTCCCAGTGGAGGGAAAGGGGAAGAGTTACATGCTTCCTTGGTGTCGGCATAAAATAAATCCAGTGTTTTATTGTCTCTGGTGTGGCATGTAACATACTGAATGAATGTGGGCAGAGTGGAGGACGGAGGGACATGATTAAAGTCACCAGAAACAGGAGACATCGGGTCTCTCGTCCATGAGCAGCACCGCTCTGTTACAGAGTGCTAACAGCTGATCGCTGGGTCCCCTGGTCGTGGTTGTAAACAGTAAACCAGTAAAGAAAGCAGTGCAAAAGTTGTAATGTTCATAGTGCAACTTAAACAGTTATTAACTGCAAGAAAGTACAACAAAAGTTAAATTAAGATTTTAAATCAGAAAAAGCTCAACGGTGAGCAGGAGCTGCTGACAGGCTGTCACTCATGCAGCGCCGGAAGCAGAAGATGACACAAACACAGGCGCACCATATTTACTGATGTACAGTTTCCACTTGATGGCAATATATTGTTGTTTAGTCTAATGGCGTGACGGCACATGGCATTGCTTTATCAAATCCAGGAGTCAACAAGATAAAGAATAGAGCTCTTTGCATGAGAGAGGAGGTCAGTCAGTAAGAAGTGATGCGGTATACATAGACTCCACTTACTCCATGCCCATTGAGAGGAGAGACACGCTGACCACCAGAAGGTCCAAGATGTTGAAAGAGTTCCGACAGAAAGAGCCTTTGTGAAGAATGGCGCCATACGTTGTCATCTGAAAAGGAATATGCGTTATCCATTATGAACACACCACAACTGTACTAAGAACACGTTCCTGCTGTAGGTGTGACATATAAACTAAAGATTATTATTACATCTCAAAACTATTAACACTGCCTTTATTTAATTATAGGGTTGTCTTAACTGTTCAGAGAATTGGGTGCTCAAATTTGAACTAAAAAAGGAAAGAAATGTTATTACTGACCAAGACACACTTTTACTGTCTGTTAACTACATCTAATCTAAGACTAATTGATCATGTCAGGAGTTCCTCTAGTGCAGTGATTTTGAATGCAAACTTGGTTAGATCTGTTTTATTTGTCAGTGTTTCGGTTTCCAGTGATTTCTATTCTTGGTTAACCAAGATTTCATTACATAACAATATACATGTGAGTGACAAATTGAAGAAAAATCCAACATGCAGTGTCTAAAAAAAAGATTTGTTCCACCACGAATCTCTAGAACAGCTTCACCGCCCCCCTCGCATAGATTCTTAAGCCGGAGATATACTATACGCAAGCGTGTGGATAAATTAGAGTCTCTGGAACTTTGTTGGAGTGGTGAACACCGTTCTTCCAAAGGAATAGGTTGAGTTCATTTGGGAGTGACTGTGTAGCTCATTGCATATGATTCACATGATGTTCATAATCATTCAGTGAGCCTTCAGGAAGCATCATGATTCATGATGTTTCTCCACAAGTCTTCAGCTTTAATCTTTAATTTGTCACCCATCTGTATCAACAATATTAACTGTGGTACCTGGTATTACCTTGAGCACAATTTCCGCTGTGAACACCGAAGTGAAGACTATATCAGCATAGGCCAGCACCTAAAAAATGTCACATTATTAATATCAATAATAGTATAATATCTATACTAAATGCTGACAGTGTGAATGAAAATTGTAATTTTTCAACCGCAATTCAACTTAAACATTCCCATTACAACGGGACAGACATGCACTTGTCACCTGGTTCCTGAAGGACATGGGGTCGATGGGATCTTCAGCGGCTAAAGAGACAGATGACAGCAGGATGAAGAGGAGGATGATGTTGGTGAAAGTAGTTGCATTGATAATACGATGGCAGAGCTTCCGGAACCTGAAATGGTTAAAAGACACATAACGTGACAATGTTGAAAGAACTTAGGAGATTCCTCCAGCAGGCAGGGATACATTTAAAAAGTTAATCAGGAACCATAAGGGACAGTAGTAAATTGTGACTCTGCTGTTGGAGCAGTATTTTCTGTTGGCCTAGTAGCTAGGCAACAAGCTACGAGGCTTTTATTTTGACATGTTTGCTTTTACTTCCAGGTCATATGTCTGTCGTTCTTCAGACTTCATTTCAAAAGGAACAATGACAAACAGGAATAAACAACAACCAAAACTGGATCTTTTTTTGTATTTGGTTTTCTTGTGTTTTTTGATTCAGAAACCAAAAACGGAAAAAACGACTCTGCTTTCCTGTTTTTCTCGTTTTTTGGTTTAAAACGAAAAAACGAGAAGACCGCGGTATTTCTGGTTTTCTGTTTTTGGCTTCAAGCGAAAAAGCAAAACTGCCTGAACGTACATGGACCCATAAGCCCAACCTCAACAATCACCAGCATCATACTTGTTCTGAGGTCCAAAGATAAAAAAGGAGCTGGCTTCTGGCATCGGCACCGCTTCCTCCTTCAACTGCAGATCTGCCATTGGACGAGGTCTCGGGCTCTCTGGGATCTCAGGGTCCTCCTCCTCATCATCACCTACCCAACAGAAAGAGCGAGGGATGAGCAAAGTTCCTTTCTAACCTCTGAGTTTGGAACAGTATGATTAACAGTACAGTCCGGAGGCATTGAGATTTACCAGGAAAGTCTGCTGGAGGGAAAGGGTCTTTGATCTCATTAACGTTAGACTCAAACTCGTCGATTTTCAGCTGCACAATTGAAAATGAAATAATTTGAAAGGTAAGAAAGAAAAAGACTGTATCTTATTGTTTAACTTACATCGTCGATGAATGCTCTTGGATGCCTTACCTTGGCGGTTGTAGGGATACCCTCTACACCCTTGGCCCGTTGCTCAGCCAGCTTCTTTGCCAGATTTGCTTTCTCCTCTGATGCTTTGTCTGGCATGTTGGCTCTATAAATACACACAGGGGCTGATTCAACTGGTTGTTGGCTTGTGGCATTCAAGAAAATTGCAGTATTTTACAACTTGAACCATCATGTTCTGATTAAAACAACTATATGTTACTACACTATATTGTACACCATCATTGTAGGAAGTATGGACATGAGTGCGCTTAATGGAAATGGCTTTACAGCAGGGCTCAAGGTTTTTCGATTGTCATATAAATTAGCCAACGCGATTGGCAGTAGCAGAGCATTGTGGACGGGCTGGTCAAACCGTACACCCCAGCACGTATACTGCATGTACAGATGAAGCCACTCCCGACAGAAGGCCATTTGTCTGTCAGTTGGCAGAGAACCAGATCCCAACCAACTTCCAGCAACTGGGAGTTAGCCCCCTCATCCCGTGTAAGTATCATATACATTTGTTTGCCACAGAGATTATTTTCTGCAATTATCCAAAATCCCAAAGAAAAATCCCGTTGGCTTTTTGTCGAGGGCAACCAGGGTGATGCTAACTTCCTGTTTGGCCTACAAAAATATGTCATCCCTGGAGCTCTCCAGTCACTTTGTAACACATTGTGGAAATGTGCCGCTATTCAGAGCTGTGCTTGAAACTGCAAGTCAGTAAAAAAACATAAAAACATTGGCTTTGATGAGCTAAATATGTATGATTTTTAACATTGAGGAAGACTTACCGGAGTGCTTTCTTGCGTTTTTTCTCCTCTGCTTTCTCTTTCTGTGCCAAAGTCAGAGACTCAGCCTCGGCCAAGTTATCAACAGCAATGGCCAGGAAGACATTCAGAAGGATGACTGAACAGGGGAGTCAAAGCTTATGACAGTGATTTCAATTGAACTGTGGTTGTCATGATTCGGAGTTCAGTGTTGGTTAAAGAAACACACACACACACACACACACACACACACACACACACACACACACACACACACACACTCTGTAAAGGATACAATTTCCAACGACGAAGAGGATGATGAAGTAGATGCTGACTAGGATACCAGGCATGCTGGGTCCTTCATGAGCCATGATGCCGTCATACATGACAGCGTTCCAGTCCTCACCTGTCAGGATCTGAAACACAGTTAAGTTACTGCAAATAATTGTGACATATATATATATATAAATATTCCAACTTAGCTTTTTGGATAAATGCCATTCTTTTCATCAGTTTATGACTAGTGGTTGTAATTGTACCTGAAACACAGTGATGAGGGCCTGAGGGAAGCTGTCGAAGGTGCTGCGGGGTTTGGGTTGGTTGGGGAAGTTGAACTTCCCTCCAAACACCTGCATACCCAGCAGGGAGAAGATGACAATGAAAAGGAAGAGGAGCAGCAGCAAGCAGGCAATGGAACGGGTCGAGTTCAAGAGGGAAGCCACCAGATTACTGAGCGACGTCCAGTATCTAGGGCACACAACATCAGTAGAATAAGTCATCAGTTATTCGGACAGTTGTATTCAGGCAACCTGGTTTCACTCCCAACTTGTCAAACTTGGCAAGAACCCCTCGGCATCGGATACCGTCGCAGGGGGGCACCCTTTAGAGATTGTACGTGACGCACTGGGCTTTCAACTAACTCCAATGTAAACCCACCCACGCCAATATCCCAAGGTCAAAGAAGTGATGTAGTATTAAGAACGTGAGAGATATTTTCTGCAGTATAAATACACGGATACCAGCTGCGCTTTCTGCTCTCTCTTCATGTCGTCGGTGTGGAAGTTCTTCAGCGGAGTGAAGATGACATAAAGCTGCTGGCCCTAAATAAGCTGTGGAGGAACAACCTTAAAACACTTGAAACAAATCACTTAATCAGACACTTATGGCGAGCCGTTTTAACATCTATTAGCTCAGCTTGACTATCCAGAATTACCATTAGATATATATCAACAATGGCATTTTGACTTGTTGTAATAAAATTGTGACTAGTCAGAATTGTTATTTAAGATATCTATGACATCATTCTGACTAGTCAAAATGACAGTTAGATGCAATGATCATCAGTGATGCTCATGCAAGGCCTCCCATTGGATACCGGCCCAACAAAGTATCTGAACAGTGTTGGCAGAAGCTTTTGCTGTTGTTGATCAGATAGCCATGAAATAGAAAGAGCTCATCATCAAGGAATGGATTGAGCTTCGTTCACTAGAGAGTTGTGGTAGAAATTTACAGCATATCATAGATTTATTGTCTCCAGACACACTTTATAAACTCATACAGCTGCAGTGCAGCAGCCATAGTATGTTTGAATAGCTTCACCTCCCACTTGCAGATGCTTCTGACATAGTTACAGATATCGGCAACATAATTTCGCATAGTCAAAATTCTAATTCAAGATATTTGTAATTACATTTTGAATGAACGTTAAAGATATCTCCAAATGAAATATCTCTTATCAAAATTCATTTCAAGATATCTATAACTTGATAATAGATCTAAAAATGTAATTATGACTATCCCTAACTCCAGTTTGAGATATCTACAACATCATTTTGACTAGTTAAAACTTAATTTTAGATATCTAAAAAGGACAATGTAGATATCTACAATTGAGGGGAATTAAAGTCAGAATTAACTAATCAGAATTCAGCTGCAGATATCCATAATTCAAATTGCAGATATCTGCAAATATGTAATGAGAAACCCCATACACATGAATGGCAAACGCAGTTTGAATCTTACTAGTCAAAATATAAGTTTTGCCTGGTCAAAATATAATTAAAGATGTCTCGAATTACAGCTTTGATTGGGCAAAATGACGTTACAGATATCTGTAATGAATATCCAGTCTTGCTAATACTGTAGATGTTAAAACGGCTTGCCAGGTGCCATTGTAACCGGATAATCAATGTTATTCACTTCACCTGTCAGTGGTCTGAATGTTATGGCTGATCGGTGTATAATTACAACTATTAATACTAAGACGTTTTTAATCAAAGCAAATATTTAAATAAAAATACATATAGTTTATTTCCTAATCATTTGAAGTGTGTGTTTTATGCATATAACCACTATAAATGACAACTTCAAAGTAAAATGATAACACTTAGAGTTTTTGGCGGTTGTAATGCAGCACAACATGGAAGTGAAAGCTGTTTATTCAAATGTGAAATTGCAATAAAAATATTTTGTCCCTAATCTATAAGTTATAGTGATATGTATCGTGATCTCAACATTGATCAAAATAATCGTCATTATCATTTTGACCATAATCGTGTAGCCCTAACACACACACACATACACACACACACACACACAACACAGCGCTGCAGCATAGCTCTGCCTCCTCTCACTTTGTAGGTTTTCTTATAGTTATTCAGCCCTCTCTGAATGTTGGTGTTTAGTATGGCAGCATGATGCTGAAATAACTTCAATCATAGCTAGCATGACTGCTACAACCATGTGGCAAGTAGCTGGCGTTTAGTCCACTAGCTAAATGCTAACAACAATGCTAATGGGAATAAGCATTGCAATCTATTCTTTTAACCATACGTATCCTTCCTGCTGGGTCTGCTTTTGGGTTCAGTTCCTGTCTGTGAGATACACCAAATGACAAACTACATGACGTTTTGACAAAGGTTCAATAAGGACGGTGCACCTAGCCTCTAAATATTGAGTTAATCCGTTTTCCTTTGGGCCCTTTGCAGTCTACTCAGTGGTTAGATTGAGGAGGTTTAAACTGGGATTGGTCAGTCCATAGTACGTTCAGCTGATATTCCAATAGTGCTAAACCAGTGGAGGCTGGTACATAGAGGCAGAGGAAGATGGGGTTGGGCCAATGATGATTTCCAAATTTCATCTTCAGTTGTCTACTCAACCTACGAACTGGCAGTAAGGTGATAGATGAATACAGTAGCATATTAGCTAATGCAACAGCTTAGCTCGTTGTTCAGTTAGCTTGTTGTAGCAGCCCTGAAGGACTTTAAGATAATGGCGATAATAGATTTGGTCCGGGAGGCACGACAGCGGCAGGACGCTGCTGTTGAGAGAACGAAGAGCTCCATTCTGCTGGATCGGGCCTCGCTGCCTCAGCTGTCTCCAGACTGGACCGATGATGATACTACGGCGGCGTGAGCCGGCCCGAGGTTTGCTTGTGTAGCCTACTCTGCTCACCCAGGACTGGCTCCTAGTGTGGCCGATGGGCGAGTGCACAGAACTGGGTGCTGCGTCACCCCTCGTTGGAGGGGGATATGTTGGCAAAACCTTTTAAAACATAGGCCTACATATAAATTTAACACTAAATACCTTATTTTGTTGTTTTCTTGACGGATGTTGAGCAATATGGGAAACCACTTTCTAATTCGACTAAGAAAAAGGCTGAATAATGTTGTTTAATGTTTAATTAAGAAAGAAAGTAGAAATAAGTAGCCAACTAGTGTAAAATAAGATGACACCGTGGGTTGGTTTTCCTCCTGTTCTTCACAATTTTTGAAGTCACCAGCCGCCACTGGTGCTAACCCTAACCTTCTATTTCAATTGTTAAGTTTAAAGAGCTGTGCTAAAGCATAATGCTTAAGAAGATGATGACTATCATTCAAGGGTGAAACACAAAATTGGCAGTAAGGAGTGAGAAACTAGCTCGGTTGGTAAACAAGTTTTGCCATCAGATATTCTTGCTGAAGACTTCATACACAACCACAAACACATTGCACATAACAGCTATGCTTGATAAAAGCAATCTCACCTGGTGACTTTGAGCAGGCGGAGCAGGCGTATGCAGCGCAGCACAGAAATGCCCATGACCGACATGAATCCCATGTGGACAAGGATGAGCTCCATAATGCCAGTGGACACCACAAAGCAGTCAAAGCGATTGAAGAGAGACATGAAGTAAGAGGGCAAGCCGAGAGCATACATCTTCATGAACATCTCAAGGGAAAACATAGACAGCAGTAGCTTATTGGTATTGTCTGTTGATGGTCGGGGCCAACAGTACGAAGAGAAAGGCAAGAGACAGAACGAGAGATAGAAAAAGGACAGTTATTCATAGGTTGTATCAGTAGTCAACAGTTTGGAGAGTACCACACAAATTGTTTTATACAGTTTTAGTGTTTGATTGTAATAATTTGTTACCTTTGAAAACCGTTCAAAAAGTGATTAATTCTATTTACACAACATTAATTATATTTTACAGAAAATAATAATACACTGTTTTGTTAGAATCAAAAATTAAAAACTGAAGCAACGAAAAAGTGAACTACTGTCACGCCTCGTCCACACTGGGAACGTCAGGAGCGCGTGGCGGCTGTGTGATTCACGCGTCGGGTGTTCACACCAGCTGCGTTTCTGCTGTTGTCAGCCCTTTCTTTCTACATAGAGTTTGCCTTTCATAATGGCCATTTAATTTCATTGTAAATGTCATATATATTTATTTTAGACAGAAAAAGGTTAAGAAACGTGGTCATTTGTAAATAATAGTAATAATCCACAATTAAACCCCGTACTAAATTCATTCATGGAGCTCTGCAAGTCACTGCATGTTCTACAACACTGTCCTGCACATATTTCAGAATAAAAGCGTTGTGTTAAAAAATGAAGGAATTCTGTCCACAGAAAAAAAACGCTTGCGGGCTTTTATTTTGAAATGAAAGCAGGAAGTGTTGATATAAAACCAAGTCTTTACTTTTTTTCATCTCTGTAACATTTTCTACAGATACAGACATGGAAACTATAGTAATGTTGCTGATATGATGTCAATCGGCTCACGAGGGCTGTGTGGCTGCTCTAACCTGTTAACAAGGACGCCAGAATAAAAAACATCAGGTAACACAGCTGCCATGTGCTCCTGACGTTCCCAGTATGGCCGAGGCTTCAGGGTTGGTTCTGTGGCATTTTAATACATTTAAATACAGCACCAAAATCCCTCACTGAATCAACTTCAGTTCCACTTTCAATGTTTATAGATTACCAGTTATACACTATACTGTATAGCTAAAACTCAAAAATCCAATTGAGGTCTGTAAACAGCTTTTGTTGACTGACAAGGTAGAGACATTACAGTTTTAACAGTTTTGGTGATCTAATTAGTAATTAATAATATTAGTCATTGATCACGACCTGCAGCTACAACTTGAATATGACATGATGAATTACATTTTAGATTTAGATTTAATTGTCCCAAGAGGGATATTTGTCTCCACAGCCAGTACACAGAAACATACAGATATACTGTACACATAGCCAAGCATAGCAACATACAGATATACAGATCAGATAACACACAAGTAGTTCACTAAATCTCCATGTATGCACTCATCCATCCCAGCTCACAACAGTGTCATGGAGGCAGATTGTTCAGGGCTGCTATTGCAGCAGATTGTTGGAGAAGCCAGTATTTTAACTTAGCATGTTCCCTAAATCTCCGATGACATATCATAGTCATTTTATGATTTATTACAGTTAATCTAGTAAGTATTGGTCCTTTAAGTGTGTCTTTTGCTCTCACTAAAAGGAAGCTGAGTAATGAGAACTGTCATGTACTAAACACAGGATGAAATGCATGTAGGCATGTGAGGTGTATAATGCTCTGACCTTGCCAGTTTGTGAGACTCTGGGATTGTTTGTGGTGTTCCGTTGCGATGGCCAGCGTATTAAAGAAGACGAGCATGATCACCCACCAGTAGAACAGCTTGGACTTCACGTACACTAGGCATTTACGGCGTAACCAACGATTCCACTTACGAGCCAGCTTACTGCACAAAAGGAGGAGAAAGACAAGTTGAATTAAATGAAATAGTGAGTCCTCATGGTGGCCCCTAAAGTAAGATATCAGGACATTTCAATGACTTTGATAAACTGTTTTACATGGAACACAGAGAAATCCCGTTATCCATATCCCCGTAGCCTTTATGTGATAAACGCTAGTATCCCGGCTACTGATGACCCGGCTACTGATGACTGCTACTGACTGCTATTCAAACACAAAATACGACATCCAGACAGGACACATTAAAACACATTCACTTAAAAAGACAATACGCCAAAAGAAGCTACATTAAAAAGGAGCACCAGGTACCAGGACTGAATCAAGGTTAAATAAATAGATATAAATTGCTGTGTGCTGAGGTCAGAAAGTGGCTAAGATAGTTTATGGTGACGGAGACAAAAATGTTTTATAGATGGTTTTCTTTGCACAGGGGACTCTGTACCTTTGTACTTTTGCTCTGAGGTCAGTAGCTGGAAGTGATGATTTAAAGTAGCAGTAGGCGGTATATTTTCAGCATATTGTAATTCAAGTGTTCTGAGAGAAAACTAGACTTCTGCTCCTCCTCATGGCTCTGTTTTCAGGTTTTAAAAAAAAACTTGGCTGTGATGGGAGACTTTCACCAATCACAGGTCAATTCATTGAGAGAGTGTTCCTATTGGCTGTGCTCCGGTCATGTGACCGGAACTTGGCATTCCTTCACCAGATTTCACGATGGCGACAGCGTCACAAACTCTCTCATTTTACAGCTAAACAGTACACTACAAGATTCTGAAAACATCTGAGGAGAGAAATAGTCAATAACGTAACATAATATTGATTCATATTTGATCAGCGCTGCCTAGTTTGACCGTTTGGTCGGAGTTCGCGAGTGATTGACAGCCGGCTCTCGTAGACAGCAGCTGGACAGCAGACCTCAGATCAGCTCTTACTGCTTGTTTCCCTCCGGTCTGTGAAATCTTGCAGCTGCCATTAGGAGCACCAGAGGTTTACCTGTTTCATGTACTACTGTCACGATATAGCGATCGTTTTATAAAAATAACTTTTTTTAATCATATTCGCTCCAATCTCGCTACTTCAACTTTAAAGGATGGCTGTGGTCATCTAAGATTTTACATGTGACGGTGTCCCAGTTTTTATTTTGGAATACTCCAGTTAGCATATGCGGGTTTCTCAAAACCGGGATAAGGATTATCGGGTATCATAACCGAAATACTCATGTCCATGTAAACACACATTCGGTATCGTGTTTTCTGAACTCCTTCTAAACTTCATTGAAATTACACTGAAAGCTGTCACCAGCATTTACTAGATACGAAAGCAGAATTGCTAAAATGTTGACGTTAGTGAAAATATTTGATGTTAATTTAAAAAAAACTATAACTTTAATTATGAGATCAAAGAAGACATCTTAAAAGACATCTTAAATTTCGTCACTTACACAACTGAGCCTCTCTATCCAGACCCTATCAATAAATACATTTCTGCGAGACAAGTGCGCTACTGACTAGTAATAGATGATCAGCTGCATTGTGTCCATTTTGCCGACACCTCCGCTCTCTGATCCTCCATTTTCTGTGCTGAGCAGGCCTGATGAAAAGACACAAAGACACACAGTACGGTTAATATTAGAAATCAGTGCACATATTCTGTTCTATTCTTTGTTATGAGATGTGTCAAAAGCTAAGCAAAGCTGATCTGGATGACAGTTGACAAAATCACAAAATCAATCATCTTTTATTTAGTAATTGCTTATTAACTAATAAATAAGGTTGCATCAACATGGTTGAATGCATATTAAATGCAATTATTGTAAGTCACTAGATAAAAGCGTCAACTAAATAAAGGTAATGTAATGAACCAGGCAGGATGGAGGTGTATGACGTGGTTGAGAAATGAGCCGATGAGTCAGACAGCAAGTGACAAAAATAATTCCACCATCTCGCCCGCCCCCATGGCAAACAGTCAGCTGGACAATAAAACAGGTTTTCACAGGTAAAGCAGACTCTGGTGGTTAAAGCAGCACTCAACCTGACCCCCACCTTGCTCTAACCATTACTGTAGGCTCGTTCCAGATGAACTGTGCCTCGCCTGGAAAGCAGGGGGCGGTGACAAAAAGCTGCGGTCAAGTTGGACAGTTTCCAGCCGTTTCCAACAGCCTTCAAAGAATTTACAGAAGTCACAGGAAAAGTGACATCCTGTTAGAAATCCTGCCGAAATGTGCGTGTATCTGGCATTGGATTCTATCCTTTATTATTTTCATGTCCGCCTCGTAAAGCACTTTGTAATGACAACACTAGCCTTATTAGGCCCACCAGAGGCTTCACTTCCTGCACCAGTTTGGTGTGGCCCGAGAGGCAATGCTCCAATTTTATAGAGCCTCAATTGAGAGTGTCCTGGTCTTCTCCGTCACAGTCTGGTACGGCAACACAACCGCCGCTGAGAGGAGACAGTTAGAGAAAGTGGTGCAAACTGCCTCTAAAATCATAGGATGTGACATCCCGTCTGTGGCCTCCATCTACGCCACACGGATCAGCCACAGGGTGCAGAAGGGGATTGCCGACCCCTCCCACCGCGCTAGTTCTCTCTTCCAACTCCTCCGTTCTGGAAGGAGATTTCAGAGTCTGAGGTGTAGGACATCCCGCCGCAGGAACAGCACGTACCCTGATGCTATTATTAGGCACCTCAACTCTAACGCATAGGCACCCTTGAATAGGCATTGGCTCCAGCCAACATGCACTTTAGGAATGCTTTGCAATAGACCCTTTAGGGGAAGTTGCAATATTGCATCATTGTATCTGGTAAATGTGTCATATTCATGCATTCTCACAAATGCTATATGCTGTTTGCTACAATTGCCAATTGCCCATAATCACTGCATTCTGATAAGGGTGTTAAATCAGTTATAAAGCTATTCAGGTCACTGCCGACCATTAACCATTACTGGCTAAAGCCTATACATTGCAAGCAGGGCATTGGGCCTTGGGATGTGTCCCATAGCCGATTGGAGTAAGATTTTGGTTTTTGATAGCCTCTTTGAAGGTACCTTATCTCCTAGAGATGAGTATCCTAAGGCTTAAGTGTATTTTGAGAACTAGGTTGGTTTTAAAAGGAAAGAAGTGTTTCTTTTCATTTTAAATTAAGGTTGGGCTACAGGTCTCTAGACGATGCCGTCAACAGTAGTTGGGTCCAGAAGCTCAATTCCATGACCGTTCTCTGGCTCAGTTTCATGATTGATTTGACTTCTGTGAACCTTTTTTAAAGTAATTTAGCCTCCAGGTCCCTCTCAAAAATCCTGGGATTTTTTTTGCCAGAGGGTCACATCCAAGATGCCCGCTGACACCATCTTCTTCATGTATCAAGACATCTTTTCATGCAATCTGCTATCCCTCAGTCCACCAGGACCTGTATGCCTCCAAGATCCTGAGGCGAGCTGGAGAGATTATGGTTGATAATGGTTGTTTTCATCACTGTACAGCTCTCTATGCGATAGTATACTGTATGTATTGTACCGTTTGTATTCTAAATTTCTTTTCAGATTTTACTTTTTGTGGTACTTTGTATATTTGGACTGTTTTGCACAACAACATCAAGGCAAATTATGTGTATGTGAAAATCTACTTCGGAATAAATTCTGATTAAGTTAATGGCTGAGTACTACCCATTACTGGCTGAGCACATCCAGACACACAGAGGGAGTATTTTCACTTGCAGCATTTTATTACTGCAAAAAAATTATATTGACATTTATAGCAAAGTTAATCTATGCATATCACGAATCTTAGTATTTATACGTTTCTGACAGCTGCAAAGAATATTCCAGGCATTTCTATTCTATTCTATTTAACAGGTGTTGTAATCTGTGTCTTGTGTCTTACCCTGTCGCTCTTGGTCATTGTCCATGACCTCAGCCTGAGTTATCCACTCCATATAGCCCTTGAGGTCCTCATCCAGCTGCTGGGTTTCCCTCAGCTTCTGAAACTCTCCACGGGACTTGGCCTTCTCTCGCTCTTTTGTGAACTCACTAGTGGGAAACAGGACAACCAATCTGAACTAAAAGGACAGAATGCGCTCAGAAGCGTGAAGAGTTGGCTGGGTGAAACAGACAGAGCGAAGAGTAAATCATGATTATGCAAAAGAAGTGAATTGAAGGTTAGTAGTTATGTTTAGAGTATCCCTACCCACTGAGCACGCCCAGAACCAGGTTGAGCACGAAGAAGGAGCCAACCAGGATGAGTGTGGTGAAATAGATCCACGGCCATTCCATTCCTATAGCGTCATTTACCTGTATGACAAAGCACACTTACATATTGTAATAACCAAAAATAAAAAGAACACTGCCACATTTGCCATGTGAGAAATCCTACTTATTGGAAAATACACTTTTGTCGCCGTCTTACACAAAGTCAGCAAGAATATCAATATTAGTTTAATCTTTTAGCGTACAGAGTAAGTCCGAGACATGTTTTGCCGAGCATACAACTCTGCTCGCCAATTACCATACCCAGTCTAAAACTGCTCGTCATTATGATGTCATCAGATTTATTTCAGTTTGGGCTTTAGAATTAAACTTACAAACAGAAATGTGGAGTTGGAAAAACGTGGGCATTTACAAGGCAGGGAAGGTCATTTGTAAAAAAGATGCTTTTGTGTTGGCTTGTGGAAGGGTGGAATCCAGTGTTTTTTATCTGTTTATTTTATCGGATTACAACTTTTATAAGTACGAGACTAATGCTGTTATTCAAATTGGGTACTTCAAACAATGTAAAGTGGTCGTGCACATCCAAAACCGTTGTGTGTTGGACCAATAGAAGACAGAAAAAATTAATAAACTAGAATGGCACTCGGAGAGCGCGGACCTCCGGCAAGGTGCCCGACTTTAAAAACAGATCACAGCTCACAGCTGGCGGTACCGTGAGGCGGTTGGCTTTTTATTAACACGGTGTATTTCCGTGTAACGTGTCGGCGGATGCCTCTCTCATTAGCAGCCTTGTTATATCTGTATAACGTCAGCTACCGCCATTTTTCTTTCTCGCCGCGGACGGCCGGCAGCTCCCGCACCTCGATGTCTCGCCACACATCCACACACGTATCTCTCTGCTCTCAGAAGGAGGCAGGGTCACGCATCATCAACACGTCATCAGATACACTGCGCATGTGTTATACCCTGTGGTTTTAATGGATTGTTCATTGTGCTACACCCCACCCCTCCAAAAAATTTCATTCAAATCCATCGCAAACTTTTGGAGTAATCCTGCTAACAGAAGGACAGACAGACAGACAGACAAACAAACAAACCAACGCCGGTGAAAAGATAACCTCCTTCCAACGCCCTTGTCCTTGGCGGAGGTAAAAATATAAATACAGGTCACTGTAGCTCCCTTAAAGCTGAAGTAGGTGAGATTGGAGCAAATATGATTAAAAAAAGTTATTTTTATAAAACGGTCGCTATCTCCTGACAGTAGCACATGAAACAGGTAACCTGAAAAAAATCATGTGTCTCTGTGTCCTCCGGTGCTCCTAACGGCATCTACAAGATTTCACAGACCAGAGGAAAACAAGCAGTAAGAGCTGATCTGAGGTCTGCTGTCCATCTGCCGTCTATTAGAGCCGGCTGTCAGTCACTCTGAACTCTGACCAAACGGTCAAACTAGAAAGCACTGATCAAATATGAATCAATATTATGTTACTGTTATGCCTATTTCTCTCCTCAAATGTTTTCAGAATCATCTTGTAGTGTAGGGAAGGATATAACCATTCTACAAAAACTTAGTTTAAGTACAAACTAGTTTGCTTTTTAGACAGGAGCTATACCTTACCCAGTAGAGGACATCAGTCCACCCCTGTGTGGTGATACACTGGTAGACAGTCAGCATGGAGAAGCCGAGGTTGTTAAAGTGGGTGATTCCGTGGTTTGGGCCGGGCCAGCCTGCTCGACACTCTGTGCCATTGATGGTACAACGCCGACCATTCCCTGCTTGGGCACATGGAGCCGGCCTCTCATTCTCCACTGTAGCAATGATATCTGAAGACCAGAGGAGGGTAATGGTAATGGTTAGGTTGATCTTTGTGTGCATGTACATGGATTGTACACATGGTAGCAGCTATCTGACTTTTTTTTAACTCCAGCTAAATTCAGTATCGGTCAATACGGAGTACAAATCCCATCCCAGTGCTCTTTATCTCTCAAAAGAAGATGTATAAACCTCACTTTCTCTGTGTAAGGTAACATGAAGCTTACTTCTTAACAGGATGTTCACACACGTTCTTTTTTTAGGCGTGTGCACCTGTTCTACTATATTTATGTAATTACATTATGAGAATCCAGCAAGCTCAGCTATTTTTTACCATATGCTGACCTGAGGGCAGACACACCATCAATTCATCTTCTAATACATGTAACACACACAGTTCCTCATATAGTATCAATGGTGTAGCGGACAAAAACAGACCTCACAAACAGGGCTGGGCTGCAGTGAGCAACAATGATCAGAGCCAACACACTATCCCCTGTATGCAGTAGGCAATTTGTTAGTTTTTAACAGGGGGGGACGGACCAGCATCACTGACAACATCCTGAGAGAGACCCAGTCTCTGGGGGGGTGTTGTGCGTACTATTCAGAGCGTCACGGCCGCATCTACCAGAGCGTCTTACACAGCCAAGTGGATGACGTCTTACTGTTGGTGCGTAAGGAAGTGCTCGGAGCCCACTGCGTGTCCTCTGCCTCACATGCTTTCATTCCTTCAACTACTGGTGAACAAGAATTTAGCTTTCAGCACGGTTAAAAATGCAGCTGCTGCTGCTTCATCCTGTCATGAGGGCTTCGATGACAGGTCACTCTAGTCGTCCCCCTCTCAGAGGCCAGGCTAGCTAGCCAAATAAAACCAAATAACATTTTTAACAGTTTTTTTTTGAAGGTCTATCTTAATACAATACTCACTTGCCCATGTGTAAATAGCAGGGATTTTTGGTGGTTGTGATTGTTCCTCCTGTCCTTACTGACTGTGAAGACATCCCTTTTAAAAGTAATTTTAATGTAAGTGATGGGGGACAAATCCCTACGGAGAGGACGAACAATTACAGCGACCAGTGATTCTTTCAATGTGGGGCATGTCAGTATTGTTTTTACATAGGCTTGAAAAAAATTCGAACCTGTCCTTTAAAATGTATCTATTGTGAGGCCCGATGAAATGCTATCAGGCATATCTTTAAACATTACCATTAGCCTTCAGCAGCAAAGAGCAGACGAGAGCAAGACAGAGAAGTGAAAAGGGGGATCCTGGTTGTTGTTTGAGTGACAAATTGACTGATTGCAAATAGTGATAAGTAAGGTAATGTTACGCAGTTACAACAAGTGAATGACACGGCTAAAAGTTCAGTCCGGATAATGTTACTGAGAGCAAAGACACCACATTTTAGAATGACAAACTATTTCTTGCCATCACATGATAAAGGTGAGTACTGGCCGCAATCCACCAATCAGATCGGAGCATTTCTGGTATTACTGCCATACAGTATATAACCCGGTTGTGCTGCATACTCTACCTGTGCCTATGTAGTAGCAGGTCTTGTGCATTTTGCACTTGAAGAGCTCCAATCCCATGATGGAGTAAATGGTGACCATGAAAAGGACCAGTAGGGTGATGTGGAAAAGAGGCAACAAAGACTTCAGGATGGAGTTCATCACCACTTGAAGGCCTGAGGGGGGAAACAGTGATAAATAAAATCAGGGTTCCTAGAAAGATCTGAATTGTCATTTGCCACAATGTGCTGCAAGTAACCTTTCCCCTATGATTATTAACTGTTTAGTGAAATGATTGCCTCTGGCTGCCACATGACTGTAGAACATTCACATAAATGTTTATTACTATTAATAATTATGGAAGCCCTGAAAGGCATGATCCATTTCATAAGTCTGATCTAAATTGTTTTCTCTCCAGTCTTTATGACTGAAGAGCAGGTCAAAAATCTAATTAATGTTTCATCTGTGAAAGAGGTAAAAAATCCTGTTCTCTCTCTCTAGGTCCCATGGTGGAGAGGAGGTCGTGTTGCTCTGGCTCTACCGGTTTAGCCTGGAGAGGAGGTTGTGTTGCCCTGGCTCTATCTGTTTGGCGACGCTGGGAAACTGCTTGACAACCTCCTGGATCCACCTTCTCACATTAATTCACATTATATGTATTAATGCGTATTAAAACCCTTTGTTTCCCTCATCTCGGGGGTTAACTAACTCAGTTTTCACTAATCCCTCCTTTTGAAACAGGGCTCTGGAAGAAGACATGAATGAATTAATCCTATTTAGAACATGGGGTATTGGTGCACAATGGTTGTCGAAGTTACAACAACAAACACTGAGAAAAATAGGCCTGAAAAATAAAAATCATCGGTTTTCACAGATGAAAAAAAATAACTTTGAAAAGTGATCCTGGTAAAAAAAAAACAGATTTTAACCATTTAACAGATTAAAAAAAGTAACTTAGAAAGATTCCCCAAAACATTTTTCACCTGTTTTTAAGTCATAAACACAGGAGAGAAAACAATTTAGATCAGACTTAGAAAATGGATCACTAGAAAAAAAAAAAACTTGCTAATAGTAAAATTAACGTATTGTTACAGCATGATGGAAATTATATAATTTAATTGTACAAAGTATGTAATGCAACGGCAGACCAGTTACTCACTGGGGACTCCAGAGACCAGTCGAAGCGGTCGGAGGACTCTGAACGCCCGCAGAGCTTTCATGTCAAAGCCACCACCTTTTTCTCCTACTGGAGCCTCCACTCCACTGAGGTGGTTAATGGCATCCACAACCACAGTGAACAATCTGGAGACATGAAAACACAAACTATGATGTTCTTTCCTCTCAGGCGTAATTTGAAGTGACAGCATTTTCTGATGATGGCAGCACAGCTGGATCAGCGGTCAGTCTGCTTCAACAGCTCTGTAGAAGTACTGATGCTGAGTATGTATTTGCAGAGGATGAGATGCACTGTCTGAATAATAAGAAGAGTGTACAGTTACCAAAACATGAAATACCCTCAGCATGCTAAAAGGGACTCTATGTAGGAATCAGAAATGTCTTGTTAACAGCGACACCTGTGGCCGTTAAGTCAACGACAGTCAGCGTCCTGTTGCTCGTGCTTGTGCTCGCTCTACATAAACATGAACGAGCATCAGTCACAACTAGTGAGGCGACACACGTCAACTAAAACCACAATATCACTCTATATTTCAGCTGCTTGGCAGTAATGTTAGCTGACCAGACAAAGGTCTCTCCATGAATCAATGCTAATGCTAGTGTTGGCTTTTCCTGCTTCAGCCTCCCGACCGCGGCCGGAGGAAACAGGGGAGACACCAGAGTTTTAGTCGCAGGCAATAAAGTTTCTCTCTGCGGAGTCCCGTCACATCAGGAAACAAGACACGGGAAACCCTCTGTTGGTCTGGAGGAGCTGCAGCATTTATTTCTGCACAAACGTCCACTGAACATTCACTAGATATTCTCAGAGCTAAACTAACTCTTCTGCAGTGTGGAGTGTGCGCGCATGCACGTGAGAGGTGGAGCGAGAGAGCGAGCGAGAACGAGCGCGGTGTGTGAGTGAAGGCAAGCAGGCAGAGGAGCAGAGACTCCGGCCCTGGAGACCAAAGCTGCGGTCTCCCCTGTGTCTTCTGACCGCGGTCGGGGGGCTGGAGCAGGAAGAGTTGACACTGATTCGCAAGACGGGCTTCACTAGATAGAACTTTGTGCTTCCATGTAGTTTGTGTTGGAGTCTTGTCTGAACAGCGTAGCCACACGGGAGCGCACATGGGACACCGACCTGCAATGATTTATACGTGTACGAAGTTACAAACAGCCCCTTTAAAGTGAACCTTTTTTTTTTTTTTACAAACATCTATCCGTGCATTACTACTGGCACCTATGCGTTTATCAAATTCATCTATTAATTATTTGCATTTTGATTGTAAATTCATGATCTAATTATCCAGATTATTGTTTGAGTAATGTGTAGAAATAATTCAGTAGCATATTTCTTTTTTTAGGGAAAAGGACATTTTGTAATATATATCATCAAATTATAGTTTCTACGTGACATAGAGGGATTTTCAGCGTCTCATATGGAAATGACTTAGAGGGCTAAGTGAAATGTGTTCATTGGCGAAATCCATCAGAAAGAGGAAATCAGAGATCACGAAAGGTGAATGATAAAAGGAACGATCCTTTGTTAATCAGACAGATCCAATAACAATCAATGAAATCGGAAATTTGGGAGTGCATCAAACTGCAGTATTGTCGTGTTTTCAAAGAAGTCCAATCAGCTGCAGCATCCAATCACTAACAGATTTCAAATAAAGTAGAATGTCCACCTCATAAAAAGACTTCCATGAAGTCTGATCTCATGTCTCCTCAGAGATCCCTCCTCCTCGCTCCTCAGAGCAGAAATAAGAGCACTGGAGCATCCTTCATGATCGCAGACCAGATAGATTCCCGGTCACATGAGGAATGAGGAAATAAGGGAATTGGGATGTAGCCCAACTCTTAAATCTTCTGTCTTCACTCTTCAATACTTTTGCATTCGCTAATCTACTTTAAAGTTTTAACACTACAGCCTATCCCAACTCCAGTTACAGAGTTATGCTGTTGATGTGACATTGTTATCCACTGTCTTGGGACTGTGTTAGAGGGAATTATCAACCAGCACAGCAAGGTAAACTACATTTTCTTTTGATGATGTGATGAAGGCAGTAAGTGTCGATTTAAAAACAAGTCTTTTTTTCATCTCTGTAACATATTCTACAGATAGACAATGTTGCTGATATGATGTCAATAGATCACCTTCACTGTCTGTGACATATTCTACAGATGTCTAGACATAGAAACTGTAGTGATGTAGCTGATATATATATATACATACATGTATATATATATATATATACACATGTATATATATATATATACATATACATGTATATATATATACATATATATGTA
>CAKAOH010041035.1:0-52348 GCA_916701665.1 Sebastiscus tertius
TTATATAGTGTTTAGGGGGCGTTACCTATGCTTATACAGTGTTTAGGGGGTGTTACCTATGCTTATATAGTGTTTAGGGGGTGTTACCTATGTTCATATAATGTTTAGGGGGCGTTACCTATGCTTATACAGTGTTTAGGGGGCCTATTTTGTTTCCTTTGGTCAAATCTTCCTGGGATAGAGTGAAGTTAGAGTTAGATTATGGTTGTGAGAACGGGAAGTGGAGGCTAAATCCTCTTTATGTAAGTATATTAAAGAGCAATGTCCTTTGCCTTAATGTGATGACTTTTAGGCAAGAGCTCCCTGGTATAATCGCCAACTGTAACACCACAGGGATTTGTAGATCTTCTCTGGACATTTTTGCATTATGTAAAGATAACAGGATGCAGAGGGCAAAAGAGCAGCAAAAGACATGCTACTGTATGAGCAGTAAATATCTTCATTCCACATTCATAAGTCTGTGCCTGTGTGAGGAGGAAGCAACATGGCAAACGCACGCCCACAGTTCACCCACACATAAACACTCACGCCGCCAAACGGGTAATAATTATTATGGATTCATTCAATACGTTTGTTATATGAGTCACACGTGTCGAAGGATGTGTGATCACCATGTGTTTGCGAGGTGAAACGTCAGCCAAGGAGTAAAATGGGGGGATGGGATGTTTCTCACTACTGGGTGATTAAAAGATGTCGTACAGCACAGAGGACGTCTGCAGGAGGAATGTGATGACGTGGAAAAAGACGGGAGTGAGATACGGAGACAGAGGGGTGTCAGATAATGAAGTGGAAAGATAGAGAAGGGAAGACAAAAAGTGAAAGCCAGAGGGGTCGTAACCTTGTCGTCAGTGTGTGTGCCAGCGAGCAGCTGGAAAAGACTGACGCTCCTGCCTCTCCCATCTGCCTTTCACACCCCCGATTCTCCTGAGCTCCACATGATCAGAGCTTTCCCTCTCCCTTCCCTGTGCATATTACAGTAAAATTGTCAAAATGCCTTCATTACCTCCACCAAGGCCGAAGGCCTATGAAGGAGGTTATGTTTTCACTGGCATTGGTTTGTTGGTCTGTTGGTTCGTTGGTTTGTTGTTTTTTTCCATTTGGAGGATTACTCCAAAAGTCTGTAATGGATTTGAATGACATTTTTTGGAGGGGTGGACTGTGGCGCAATGAACAATCCATTAGATTTTGGTAGCGATCCGGATCATGATCCGGCTTCGGGAATTTGTTTTTATAACTCTCAGCCTCACTCAGCCTGTGCATTAACACCACAGGCTTTAAAGGTCCCATATTATAAAAAAGTGAGATTTTCATGTTTTTTTATTATAAAGCAGGCTTAAGTGCTATATAAATACTGTGAAAGTATCGAGACGCTCAATCCACAGGGAAATACACACAGCCCGTAATCAGAAACTGTGCATTTGAAACAAGCTGTCAGGATTTCTGTCCATTTGTGATGTCACAAATATACAATATTTAAACCCTTTACACAGATTTAAACATAAACATTCTAAATGTGTCCCAGTTTATTACTGGTTGCAGTGTATGTTAATGTCATCAGCTGATAGGAAGTACACATGGACCCAAGCTGTTGCCTAGCAATGCAATTCTGTTGCAATTTCATCGCAATTCCATCAAAATGCGCTAAAACAGAGCGTTTCAGACACAGGGTAAATACAGGAATATTCAGGCAGACAGTATGAGGAAAATAAAGGTTTTTTTGAACATTACGTTATGTAAACATGTTCTAATAGAATCACAAAATACAAGTATGAACTTGAAAATGAGCACGATATGGGACCTTTAAGACATGCGCAGTGTAACTGATGACGCGTCACCCTAATGGGGCAGCCCTAGTATGTATATTGTTCACTACAATTGGAAACATCTGTAGTGTAGTTCAATCTAAATCAATCAGCTCACGAAAATGCAAAGTACCTGTATCATCGCAAGCTGTAGCATAAATCTCAAATATTACAGTTTCATGGGAGGAAATGATATATTAACATTATCATATTTAATTGCGATTATTTTGACTGACTGATATTAGAGGGAATGATCATTTTTACATCATTATTTTTCATTTTCATTGAAAAACATATTCAATTATGATTATGGTGTGATTTTTGCTGGGATTTGTACCAAACAAAGATGTTTTTTAAGTCTGTAGACTATAATGTTCATGCGAGGACATCGCTGCAGCACCACAACATTTAATTCAAAATGGTATTTTGACACATATTTCGTCTTTAACAGATTTTGCGATTTTAAGTAGCAGTAATACTGTGATTTCGATAAAATTTCTATTAATTGTGCAGCCCTAAAATGTAGGTATGACTTTGTTTAATTTACGTATACAGACATGATTAATGTGTTTTTCTGATTTAGTAGTATTCATGCAGTCGCTTAGCCTTACATCATAGCTTAATGTTTTGTAATTTGAGGTATATTGTATTATTTTTGTAAACTCTCTCCAGTTTACATTATAAAAGAACACTTTGATCATTTTAAAGTGTCAGATCAGATGTGTCGACCATGTTCCATGTTACTTTTTTTTTCTTCAATTTAAACATCAAACTGTTAGTTGGGTGGTTCAGTTAGCTACACAAGTTAGACCCGGCAGTTACTGGGTGGAAATAATCCAGAAATTAATTTCAATCAAAGTCCGCATATACGGAATAGGTCGAGCTGTCTCGGTCAATCACGGGACTTTTTACCGGTGTTTGTGTCATGTCTGAAACGACATGACACAACGTTGAGTTATTTTAAGTTATGCGGGCTACGTAAGAAGTTATGTAACAAACGTATGTAGTTCTTTAAACCCAACCATGATGTTTTCTTCCTAAACCTAATGCTCTAGTTTTGTTGCCTAAACGTTAAATTGTTTCCGTGGTGGTTAGGGTTACGGTTAGGTAATTTTATAGGCAATGCGCTGTAAAGAGGTCATGGTCATTTCATGTATTTCTGTGAGACCACGTAGAAATATTCAGTAACAACTGATCTCAAATTACATTTAAAATATCCAAATTCTCTTGAGCGAAACTATGACAAGTGCCCAAACCCTAGTGATGCCCATGCAGCTGTCTATCTTTATTTGGCACCGCTCAGTTCTCATCACAGAACCATCCTTGACCTGAATAAGCGAATAATTGCCTCCAGCAACAAAGGAGGGAAGTTGATGCTGGGAGAATAATTACCATCTTCATCCTGGGAAGTGTGTGTTCCTGCAGTGTGTGTGTGTTTTTGTGAGTGCAGTAGGATGCGTGCGACTCCCGCACGTGGCCGGGAGTGTGTCTTAGGGGCTCTTGCTGCTGCGCCGCTGCAACGTGCTGCTCTGGGACATGAGCTAAAATACACTGCGGTGCCTCGAAAGCCCTTCACCCTGGAGGCCTCTCTCAGTGAGGGATGTCCCCTTTTTTAGTGCCCTCGGAGAGCTTAAAAACAGCGCAGTAACCCTTTAAGCACTCGGTGCATGTGGGACAATCCACCTCTCAGGCAACGTGATACTGTTGGCAGGTTGAAAGGAGAGAGGTTTGATTCAGTGTCCTATTTAAGTCGCCCTTACGATATCATTTACACCGGAGCTACAACTGAACCTGACCGCAAGCTTTTCAAACTGTCCAGGCTGCTGAACGGGACGTCGGAACAATTTCTCTCCCGATGCATGCAGGTTCGTACATGAACTTTTTGAATGATTGCGTCGTAGTTCATGGGTATACGCGCTAGAACCTCATCCAACCTGAGCACTTGTATGTCAGGTGTACTGACTGCTCTCAGCCTCCATTACCCCTACCATTGTTTTGTCCAAGCAACTAAACCAGGACAATGTGACAGCACTCATGAATCCCAGCACAACAGGACGCATCTGAACTCATTTTTGGATGGTTTAATAACACAGAGAAAGGGCCAGAGGGCCCTGGTCCTCGCAGTCCCGTTGCCAGTTTGCGTTGGCAGGAGCAGGACGGAAAGATCTAGAGCAGCAATACCAGGGGGAGCTCAGGCAGCAGCAAGCAAGGCCCAAGGCATTTAGCAAAGATCAGGGGCTGTTAAAGAACGACAAGATGACACTGGAGACGTTTCTGCAGGGGAAAGAAGATGGATGAAGGAGGGAGGAAAAATAAAAAGGAGAGGATAAATGAGAGGATAGGGAAGACGGGTGTTGTATGTCAGCAGATCGATTGCAGCTAAGGATAGAAGTATATCAGGATTCTCCTTCACCTCAGCAGCAGGAATAGAAACTGGTGACCCCTGAGGGGAATCTGTGGACGCTATAGATCTGTTTAGGGGTCAGGTTAGCAGACACAATGTCATTGAAATCGGTCGATGGGAATCTTGGAATATCATTTTGGTCTAAGAATAGACTATTGATTTACAAAAACATCCTTATTAATTATGACTTTCACACGCAGAACTACGTTGACCAGATGAGAATTAGTGAAATTTGGGATAGGACAGTTGAGGGTGACGTGTCAACGTTGGTTGTGGCCTCCAGTACATTATATTCAGTGTCAACAAACAGTAGTAATAGTAATAATATTCTTTCCTACAAACTACTTTGCCAAACGCTTTGTTCAGATCTCATGATGGGGCAGCAATGACCCATGGGTATTTCCATCCTCACTCCTCCCGATACCTACGGTAACGTTTTTGCTTTTACGCTGGATGTTCACCAAGTCCAGGGATACCGGACTCAATGTAGCCCATGGTTTAATTTCCCCCCGTAAGTGTTTAAATTCAACAAAACTGCCGCTATTTGTAGTTGTTTTTCATTTCGCGCCACTACTGTACACGGATAACAAGACTCGGGCAAAGCCGAGTATATGTCTGGACCGTGTACGGTCAGTCTGTGAATTTGTGGCTAAATTGTTACACAAATAGTCAGTAGTGATGTCTATAATGTTAAATTCAGCGGTACATGTCCACCAGGTCCAGCGAGGACACTAGGGGACGCGCTGCTCCACTCAACTGGTCGTTCAAGCGGTGACATACACCCTATTGTGGAATGCACCTGATTGGTCCCTGGTTTTCTGCTCGCCGTTTCAAACAGGAAACAACATGGCGGCCTGCTCGTAAACTTTCTGTTATTCCGTCTAAACAATCCATCAAAATCTACATCTGAAAACATTTTAAGCGAGAAACATAGGCGATGCCACTGCTGAATCTGGTTTAATTTTAGAACTAGATTGCTTAGTTTGACAGCTTGGTCCAAGTTTCGTGAAACCAAAATACCAAAATAATGTTTCACAATGACCAGTATTTAATGTTTTATTAGGCTATGACTAATCAAAACTCGGGTTTAGTCTCTTTCGGGACAAACAGGACAGAATTTTGGGACAACTGCTAGTAATTCAGGACTGTCCCGTATTTTTTGGGACGTCTTGTCATCCTAAGCAGAACACTCTGATGCTAAAGGCTAACTCCTTTACAGTTTATTCTATTTGGTCTATTAGCCTAATAAGCAGTGCTTATGTAGGCCTAGTTTTGTCCTGAACTTAACTAAGAAACTGAATTTACGGACAGTTACAAACAGAACATCAACAGATGTTAATGGTGACACAAAGCGTAAAAAAGAATGACCTATATTGTCAGTGATGGTTTTGAACTGAATGAACCTGTTCCAATCAGCAAAGTGATTCATAATGTCCACCTCCACTTCATGTACACTATGTACCATGTGTGAATGCCATATCAATGGTGAGAACTGCTCCAATAATCTGCCTATAATCCTTAGTTCATCCACAGGATTACCCTGATAGCTGAATGGCTGCTATATTTTAGCATGTTAGCATGTTGGGACTAAAGGGTTCCAATCATGGCTTGGTTTTTAGTTAAGAACTTGTGTGTGTTTGGCCTGATTGGTATTTACTGGACATGTTTAGCTGCCGCCTTTAGAAAGGCATTGCTTTATTGAATTAAGTTCATTTTGTTAAGTATTTCAATGCAACATTTTTACGTGTTCTTTTCAGTGGGGCAACCTACGGGGTCTGAAAAGTGAAGCCAATGCTGAAGTGCCTTAAACTTGCATTGTTTCTAACAGCCAGCAGGGGGCGACTCCTCTGGTTGCAAAAAGAAGTCTGATTGTATAGAAGTCTCTGAGAAAATGAGCCTACTTCTCACTTGATTCATTACCTCAGTAAACATTGTAAACATGAGTTTATGGTCTCAATCGCTAGTTTCAAGTCTTCTTCAATACAGCATGATGTTCATTTAGTAAATTATGCTCCCAATTAGAGTCAAATAGACCATAAAGCAGGGGATGCTTTAGGGCGTGGGTACTTTGTGATTGACAGGTCGCTACCACGGCGTTGTCCGGTCTGGGAATTGTCCGTGTTTTCGCCTCTAACCCTTTCACAGTGTGTTTTCACTTCATGAAAGTTAATTATAACCTTTTTGGTCCCCTAAAAATGCTGTTGTACTTAGCTCCACCCTCTCGTGTCTCTTCTGCTTGCAAAAAAACCAAGATGCCGACGGCCAAAATGCTAAACTTTGCTTCAAAACAGCAGTCCACAAAGCAATAGGTGACGTCACAGTGACTACATCCACTTCTTTTATACAGTCCATGGTTCTTTTTTTCAAAAAAGACCACTCTATTTCCTCAGTACAGTCCGATGATGAAGAAAAAGTCTAAGGTTATGAAAAGTTTCAGCACTAAAGGCCTTAGAAACAGCTCAGAAAGAGCTGTGGTAGTGGAAGGTATTCATGTTAAAAAGCCTCCTTCTCCTTTGAGTGCATGGACTTCACATTAGTTGTTATTAGAGCATGAATATCTGTCATAGTTTCCTGACAATGGGTTGAATTACATTAGAGAGGAGAACAGTGCTGATGTCGTATAGTGCGTCTAAAAATATCATTGTGCTCTTGAAGAACTGGAACCTTGCTTCTGAACTGTGACTAGCTCAGCTGCCGAGGTCAAGTTGTCTCCGAGAGGAAGACGAGCTAACTTGTGGCTGTGTGTCCCCCCACGGGAGCGAAGCTGCTGCCGCTGCTGCTGCTGCCGCTGCTGCTGTTGATATAATAGGCTGTCTGGGTGGAGGACCACGATTCGGCCTGTCAGCAGCCGCCGAGCCTCCTGTCTTCGGTTCGCTCAGCGTGCGGCAGACACTATGGATTTTCATATATTATTATGCTCAGGCCCCGTGCTAGAATTACACTCTCGCTAAAGGTCATAGCGCTGCACAGAGCAGATACTGAGACGAAAACAGACAGAGGCTAGGAAGAGGAAAAAGTGACATTAATTATACATCAGTGTTCCTCTTGTTTTCTTTAATCTTATCTGCTCTCCTCTTTCTTTTCCTTTCTCTCGGTCCTTTACTAAATGCAGCCTAACATTTTCCACCCTCTCTTATACTCACACATTTTGCAATCAACAAATGTTATAGATCGACTCTCTTTGACGCACCAGTTGTGCAGACTACTCGGCACGTCGTCTCCTCTAACCTGGCCTTCTCCCACACAAACACATGGCGCTGCGCTACAGTCGGTAAAGCTAGCTGGCGCTCCCTCCCCTGCTGTGTGAACGCAGGCACAGATGCAGCGCTGACCTGAGCCGTATGCTGCCGAAAACAAGCTTTGAGCAACAGCTTTGAGAGCTCACAGCGCTGACCTGAACACTTGATTTACTGCCTCCATCAAAAGTGTTGTGAACCACAATGAACAAAAAAATAAGGCTGTAATACAGGCCTACTCAAGTACTTTTTTTTTTTCGAAGGGCCAGATTTGAAAAACAGTGAAGTGCCAAGGGGCCGGACATTTACATTCCCTATATGGTCTGCAAAGCTACGAATTGAAATGTGTAAACAATACACTTTTTAATCTTGGTAGATTATTGTTTTGATAAACACAATAATGCATTTAGCATTTGTTTTTATTCAGTTTGACTCTCCTAAATTCCCTCTGCTTAAACAGCCTGGGTTAAAACTTTTTAACCCTCTGAGACCCACATTAGACCAGTTTTTGTCTTTTTTTACGGGGGGGGGCAGGGGGTCTTTAGGGGGAGATAGCAGGTCAACAGTAGATGTCACATAGAAGTGGTGTACATCATCTGAAAGCTGAGAACCTGAAGATTAATTTGAGATGCAGCTCAGCACTGTGTAAAGTTATTCTAGTCATAAATCTGTAAGACACATTAAATAATTAATTAGTAATTATTTAAAATAAATTGTAAAAGTGTATAAGGGTTTAGGACATTATGATATAAGTATATGATGGCCATTCACATGCTCACTTATGTCTCATAAGTTGTTGCAGCAATTTTTGGGTTGATACCATTTGTTACACAGATTTGACACTAAATTTAACAATTTTTCACCACTCAAGAATTGATAAAAAATGATCAATAATCCCTCCAAAATACCACATTAAAACACCAAGACCTTGAGGAACACCATAGAAAAAGCCATGCTGTGATTTGGTCTCAAAAACTTTTGACATTTGGAGATTTCTGCACGAATTGCATTTTTTGGCTCTTAGATGGCGGGCTCTTCTGTTGTGTAAACTGCTCAGAAACCGCCTTATTGTCAATATACCTATGGGAAAGCCATCCATCTTCTGAATGCCCTAGGTCTGTAGATTGTCGCTGTAGAGTTTATTGAGGCTGTGCTTATCCTAGAGGTCACCACAGGTCATTTTATACAGTGAGGTCAAGTTTCACATTTCTAACATCATCACACATGAATACAGTTGGGCTCATTGGATCCACAAGAGTCTCAGCTCTACAGTGATACCCAATTTATGCAATTCCAAGACTGTTTAGGGACCTGAGTATGCATAAATATTCAAATACACTATTTTAGTATGGGCAGAAATAACACATTTATACTGCATGTGATTATCATTATATGGTCATGTCTGTAAATCGTCATCTGTAACTTCACACTAGCTCTAAAAGCTTAATCCTCTGAACAACAGTAAAGTCGGTCGTGATCCCTGCAATCCTGCGGGTCTCAGAGGGTTAACAAAATAAATATTCATGTGCTTAACAAGACATAACTGATGAATGAGCTAATTAGCCTACTAATAAAATGACGATTTGCTATGTGAACACACATAAACTTGGTGTTATGTTAGCAGGTTATTTAAATTAAAACACAATAATATTGCTTTTTTAACAGTCCGTAACAGCATAGTGATGATGAACAGAAATAAACTCTCACATTGGAAGAAAATATTATTATTTTATTCAAATACTTTTTTTCATATTTATAAATGATCAAAGGGCCAGTTTGAGATTGTTAAAGGGCCGGATTCGGCACCACTTGAATAGGCCTGCTGTTATAGCTGCCCACACTTTTCTCTTTGTGATCGTCACATCGCTCGATTACCGTGCACTTTATTCATCTGCATGCGTGAAATCGCTGCTGTAAACAGAGGGAAGTGCATTCAAAGGATCACACTGACTGTGTTTTGTGACTCCCAACTGGGCACGAAATTAACATTGTGTAGTTACAGCACAGACTTGAATGCTGATTGCTTCTGTCTTTCACTCAGCGGGACAAACATCACTCACATCCGAGTTCACGTTGTGCTATTATTAAATGCAAATGTCTCATGTAATTTAGTATTCATATGCAATAATGTCTCATACACGTTGAGAAAGAACACTGAAGCGGCCGCTCGGCAGAACTGGTCAATATAAACGTGTGCTGGCTTCACTGTGGATTTTGTGTTACCGACTGTGAAGATGAGCTTCCCAGTGTAAATATTTCATAAGGAATGGAGGCGAGGAGGCTTCCCACAAGTCTTGAAGAATATTATATAAATATTATATAAATGAATATCTTCTCTTTCCGTGTTGGTATCTGTTGGCTTATATCGCTACCCTGCAAAGAAAGAGGAAAGTGTGCATGCATTCTCGTATGCTGACATGTTTGTGCATGTGCGATGTTTTATTTCTTTCTGATTAAAAATTAAACAGCTAGAGAGGATTTTGTGGTCGAGGACATCATTAGAGGAACAAAGTTGTATGCTCTGGATGATTGGAAAGCAGTTTGCTCCTCTTATATATTCACAAGCTACGGGGTTGGGCAACAAAAAAAAAAACATGGCTTCTTATTAAACAGGAACAGGACTGAGGGTGTCAATGTTTCAGGAAAATGAGATCACTGTCCAGTGCCGAGAAAGCTATTATCACAAATCGCCTCATTCTCCATAGAGTTGTGGGAGGAGATTTACCTGCGTGACTCGAGAGCCCGTAAATAGTCCCAGATTTCATAGCAGAGAGATTGATCTGTGCTTGACTGCTCGGAGCCCAAGTAATGGATACGTGGAGGCACTCAGCTCGCTTGAAGTTTTCAGTCACGTAAGCCGGATTGTTACTTCTAGATGGAGGACATTATTACTTGTCACTGTGACCCAGATGGAAATAGCGCTGCCCTCCGATGGACGTGTTATAAATGAGGTCAGCCTCCTCCCAGATGGAGGTCTGAGTTCCTGAAAAGAGGTCTGTTGTTGTTGTCATCCTGCAGGGCCGGAGGGAAGTGTGTGTTAAAGCTCAATCAGACAACCTGGCATGTGGACAGTACCGTAGAGTAGCACACATGTTGGAAATCGCCGTTCTTTTAGTAGTTATATCACTGGTTCCCAACCTGGGGGTCCCGACCCCCTCTAGGGGTTGCCAAATCTTCATGGGGAGGTCACGAGACCTTCTTTATTTCAAGTGATATAAGACATCCTTTCTTGTTTAAATATACAGTTCCCAGCATTTCATTCATTTCTGTGATGAAAAGAAATTGTTATTTTTTAAGTTTGGATTATTATTATATTATTCTTAAACTTAACAATTGGAAAAATACCCAGTTAAAACAACCAAAGAGCTAATGGAAATTTTCATCAGGTAGACGAAAACACTGAATTTGTCAAAAAAGAAGCCTATTAAGTATGTATGATTGTTAAAAAGTCATAAAAGTACATAATACATTGAATTGTATTAAAAAAATAACAGAAAAACTCAACTGTGATGTAATATTCACAGGAAACAATCGGCCCAAAATTCATCCAAATCTCTCATTTTACACAAACTTCCTGCAGGCATTGTGTTCACTATTTGGGTTAATTGTACAGTTTATCAGTTGTTCTGTACTGTTATTGTTATGCATTGAATATAATATGAAATATCCATAAAATATGTCAGTCAGGGGTCATCAGTTTACTCAATGTTAGAAAGGGGGTCCCTTAAGGAAAAAGGTTGCAAACCACTGGTTTATATGACATTAATGACATTTTGTCATTGGAAATGCACCCAGCAGATGGCGTTAGTTGACTCCCCGTGTCAGCTGTCATATCAGGTGAAATTTGGGGAGCTAAATGTCTGTCTGGCTGGTGGGTGGATGCGGTGAAGACCGTCAGCCAACGTTGATGGGTCCAATTTTCTTGAGTGCTCACTGCTGCTCGGGAGACAGATTTTATTTTGGTCCTTATTTTCACTCCATAAGACTTTCTACCAGAAACTAAACCCCTGATCAGATTTTTCATTTGGAACACATGACATATGCAACCCTGTCTCCCACGAAACTACGGTCGCAGTTTTAAACAGTTTCAAACAGTTTTAAACAGTTTTAAACATGTGGTTAACATTGCAAATTGAAACGAAACAATACAAAAGATGCAACATCACTACTTAGTTAGGTTTAGGCAACAAAACTACTGGGTTAGGTTTAGTAAACTTGTAAACTGCTGGGGGAAAGCCTCTTAATTGTGTTGGCCCGATTTTTCTAGTAAGGATTACAAGACAAGTGTATTTCCATTTATTTATTTACTTATTTATTTATTTATAAGACAAAGTAATTATCTCTGGCATTGTATCATAAAAACTTACATCTATAAAGTATGCGAACTGAGTGAAAATGAGTTCAACTAGTTTCCAAAAACTTATTTGTAATGTAAAATATGTACATAATGCACATTAGAGCTGCGAGGATTAGTCGATTGTTAGAAGAATGTTAATCTGCAGCTATTTTGATAATCAATGAATCATTTAAGTAATTTTCTTGGGGACAAAAAATCAAATATTTGATGTTTCCAGGGTCTCAAATGTGATAATTTGCTTGTTTTTTTTTGGTCTTACATAATAAGTAAACTGAATGAACTATTGTGGAATAAAATAAAACCATTTTGGGCTCTATGATATTGTGATTGATGTTTTATAGACAGTAACAGTTAATCAAGAAAATAACTGGCATATTAATCGATAATGGAAATAATTGTTAGTTGTACATGACACTAACTTGTTGAGCATTTCCATCCAGTGTGCACTCAGATTAAGTGGTTATCCGAAGTTCAACATAAGAGAATGCATATTTAGGCGAATAGGAAATCCTTTTTGCAGTTCTCTGAATTCGATCATAATAATCTCTGGAGTATGCTTTTTCCATTAGTAGTTATTTCACCATGGTTTCCATCAAAGAAAGACATCCCTGATCTGGACTGTCCTCTCTGTCTATCTGTCTGTCTGTGTCTCTGTCCGTCTCTCATCCTCTCCCTCTGAAGTCAATACCACATAAGCCTTTTAAGCCTTTTGCCTTCTGCACTTATGTGACCTTAAATGTTACTTCATCACATTCTCATCTCCTCTCCTCGGCGCCAAATCATCAGCGGCGATGTTTTATACATTAGTCTCTTTAAATGAGAGAAAAAGAAGATCACAGAGTGCCATGAGGTGTGTGTGCATGTACTCGTCTCTGTGTGTGTGCTCCCTCTTTGAGTAATTATCAGGATTTGGACATGCTCTGAAAACTGCAGCAGGAGAGAGAGAGAGCTCCACACTGAGGACCAGCCCTCATTCTTATTTTTAACCACTCCATTAATGTCTTTTCCTTCAGTGACTCCATCAATCCTTCCTCTTTTCCTCCCTCTTCTCCGTCTTCTCTTCTCACTGTCTCTTAAGATGGAAACACGTGAATTTTTTGACATGATGAATTGGTTGGTATTGATCAGCAGCTTCTACCAGACTAGCAGTGGCAGTATAAGGACACAATATGGAGCGAGTAGGGAAAGGAAGAAAGAGGGTTGATCCATTATTTATAGCTTTAAGAACACTTCTAGTGTGTTTTAGGTCAATTAAGGCAATGCTTTTTTATTAAGAATGGATCTCATGGCTACAGTTATATGTGAAAGGAGTCGCTCGCAGTGATAAATCCACGGATAATTACAAAGTGATTTCACAGAAATACGTGAAATGTCCACGACCTCTTGACAGCACATTACATGGTGGCAAAGTAACAATTTAACGCTAGGTTTAGGCAAAGAAAAAATATTTTATTTTGTCTTATAAGAACTACATTTGTTACATAACTTCTTACATGTTTTCTGTTCTTCAGATAACTCTTAAAGGAATACTTAATTTTTTGAAGAAACCACCAATCGGAAGGTCGGTGGTTCGATCCCCGGCTGCTCCAGTCACATGTCGATGTGTCCTTGAGTAAGACACTTAACCCCAAATTGCTCCCGAAGGCATAGCCATCGGTGTGTGAGTGAGTATTTAGATTAGATTAGGCAAAGTTGGCTCCTTGCATGGCAGCCTCTGCCATCAGTGTATGAATGTGTGTTGGTGAATGCTGACATGTAGTAGACCATTTACCATTTTAAGAAAGTTCTCGTATGTCTTTAAGGTGAACGAAGAATCCTAATGGGTAAAAATACATAAATAGTAATAAGTGAATGAGTAAACGGGGGCTTAAAATGCTTCGGACTCCCACGGACGAGTTGCGCTTCTGCGCAGTGTGAGACTGTTTATGTGGAAGTGTTTTAAATAGCAAGGTTTTGGCAAAGATGCACGTGTTTGGGAAGGAGCGAGCATTAGGGATGTCACGAGAACCAAAATTCTAAAAACGTGACGGTACTCTTGAGTAACTCTCTGAAGGCTTCTCCTCTGCTTTCTGTGTGTCGGAGTTTGACACACACAACAGCGCCGTCGAGATGTCGGGTTTGTTTACTTTTTCAGAGCTCCTTTATTAATTTGTTGGAGAAGAGGAGTCACTCGTGGGGGAAAAAAGACTGAACTGAATTTCTATCTTTTGTTGTTTATTGCTAAATCTCTGAAAAGTGGTGCTTTTTTTATTGTCATCAAAATATAACATTAGCATTTTAAATAGTTATTTAATGGGCTAATGGTCTGTCACCATGTCAGTGAATTTAAACTAATGCTTGCAATCTCAGGATATAGAGAGAGAGTGTGTGTGTGCGTGTACTGCCTGTTTTCTTACAGTCATTGAGCTATACCTGAGGAATAAAGTCTCATCATTTCCCTTTTGTTTTTTTTATCGTGGTATCGAATTGGGTATCAAGAATCCTGGAAATTCACTGGTATTGGTATCGACTACTAGATTTCTGGTATCGTGACATCCCTAGTGAGCGTACAACTGGATAAACTAGACTTGTATTATACTGCACAAGTTGTGGGAGAGTTTGTAAACAGATTGTTTTTAAATAGTTTTGCTTATAGTTGTGAAACTCGGCCCCCCCATTTACTTCAATTCATCAATTGTTTTTGGATTCTTCGTTCACCATGGAAGCATGTGAGAAACACTATGTCTTCTTCAAGAATTCAAGATAACACACGGTGATTATTGTGTTGAGTTTCTTTTGATGTGTCGCAAAAAAAAAGGAAATGTGAATAAGGCGTGTTTCCATCAACCGGTTTGGAGCGAAGAAACTCAGAAGTTGGCGCTCTAGGCTACGCATGGCTGTAATCTACCAGTAAACAGAGTATAGAAGAAGTAGAGGTTGCGAACTGGAAACAAAACAAGTCGGCTTGGCCATCTAACCACCTACGAGAGAACGATGGAGAGAGGTCATCAGGAATTTGTTTCAATTGGGCAGGTTTTATATACTTGTTCTTTCATGTCATCTAGTGTTGGCCATGTTTCGAGACGAGCATTCACAGGTTATGGGAATATCAGAGAAGACTGGTCATGTGAGTGAAATGTTCGCTATGTCAGAAATTATTCGGCAAAGGCGTTTCCAAAAATCTTTTTCGACGAAGGCAAAACCACCTCAAGCGAGCGTAAAATTTGCCGTTTCCATACAGCTTTTCTAATGCGATACTTCAAAATGTGCATAGAATATGTTAATGGAAACACAGCTGTTCATATACGAATGGGCATTTTGTGGGTGAAGTATTCCTTTAAGATAACAGCTTGCTGCATGACCCTGAATGCGCCAACAAAGAATGTTTTTCAAAAGCCGTCACGTCTTCAATACCACATTCCTTTCAGCTACACAATACACCTCTCACTGCATCTTCAACATGAGTCATCATCCTCATCAGTGACAAGAGGGAGGAAAAAAATAAGACAATCTGAGAGCGAGAGCGAGAGAGAGAGAGAGAGAGAGAGAGAGAAAGACGGCAGACAATGCCGAGAGACGCCACAGGTCAACAAGATGGAAGTTCCAGGAGAAGAAAAGCGAATTGTTGTGCAGGAATTATGGGAAATTGCGGGGAGAGATAAAAACATGAAGAGCTGGAGGGGGAGAAAAAGAGAGAAAAGAAATATGGATGAAAGGTATAAGCTGCCCGGCGCCTCAGGTGGCCTTTCAGATTGCTGCGCTTTGAGAAGACGCGACGGGAGGCTGAAAACACTCAAGCGAAGAAAAAGAAAATCAATGGTGCTTGTCATTTTTTTATTTTTTTTTACGCCTTTTCACATCAGCTCTGTCTGCTTTATTCTAGTGCCGCATACCACTTCAACCCCTCCCTTCGTTGTCTATCATCGCTACTCTCCAGTCCACTCGCTGTCCTTCCTCTCCCTCTCTCCACCCCCCTTCTTCCTCCCTAATGACTGAGCTGTTGGCAGGCGATATGAAGGCGGCATTTTCTTGTCTTATAAGCACATTAAAGAGTGGAGAGAAAGACTTGGCTTTCTAAAATGTTAAATTGGGCTTTGGACTTATCTCTTCTCTAACTCTCTCTGACTTTCTCTTTTTCACATTCCTCCTCCTGCCCATTTACCAGCTTCCCTCTCTCCATCTCTTCTCTCTCCTTCAATTTATTGCAGCTAAAGTTGGGCCGACACTGTAACAGGACTTTTATTAAAAAGCTGATATCGGCCAGCCCCGCGGCGTCACCTGTGTCATCTACCTCTGATGACCACATGGTCAATATGTTTTTAATATTTTTCATCTCACGTGGCTGCCCAGAGAAATCACTCCAGCCTGGTGTGGGAGGATTTCACTCAACAGTCTGTAAAAATCTGCAGTGAAACCGGCTTCAATCCTCCTTAAGGAGAAGCAAAGAATTCAATTACTTTTAGTGTCCACCGACGTGCTATAAGGTGCTTCTGAAGGGTTCCAGGGCAATAAAATGGCCTTATAAAAGAATCCAATTATAATGTTGGCACAAAATATCAGCTTCTGGTAGCTTTAAAAGAAAAATAAATTCAGAATTGGCCCTCAGGGGTTTTGTTTTAAAGTTTCCCCCATGTAGATTCTTCCAGTTTGTGCCCTCACATATTATCATCACAAGTCACAGGCCCAAAATAAACCCTGGTGATCTTTCAGAACGTTAAACAACCCAGCAGATCTACTGAGATATTTATAGAGTCATCAAAACTTCATCAGGGTGAAAAAAAAATTACCAAAAATTCATATTTTTTTTGTTTGTTTTTTTAACTCTGGACTCTTTATTTTTGGTGGATATTATTGGGACTCGCATTTGATTATCTTACACTTAATTCAGTTGCAGGAGAAAACCATGAAGAACAAACGTTGCTTCACTGATCACCAGTTCCTCTGTCATACTTGCCAACCCTCCCAATTTCCCGGAAGACTCCCTTCTTTTCATTGCCTTCTCCCGGTTTCCTCCTTTCTCCTGTATTTCTCCAGCTTTATGGCAAATTGTTGTTGTGTCTGAAAAGCTCTTCAGTGAGTGAGAGAAGGAGAGAAAAATGGAGAGTATTAAAGCTGAAGTAGGCGAGATTGGAGCAAATATGATTTTAAAAAGTTATTTTTATAAAACGGTCGCTATATCGTGACAGTAGTACATGAAACAGTCAACCTGGAAAAAATCATGTGCCTCTGTGTCCTCCGGTGCTCCTAACGGCATCTGCAAGATTTCACAGACCGGAAGAAAACAAGCAGTAAGAGCTGATCTAGGCAGCGCTGATCAAATATGAATCAATATTATGTTATGTTAATGCCTATTTCTCTCCTCAAATGTTTTCAGAATCATCTTGTAGTGCACTGTTTAGCTGTAAAATGAGAAAGTTTGTGACACGGCAGCCGTAATCTGGTGAAGGAACGCCAAGTTCCGGTCACATGACCGGAGCACAGCCAATAGGAACACTCTCTCTCTGAAATGACCTGTGATTGGTCAAAGTCTCCCATCATGGGCTAGATTTCCTAAAGCCTGAAAACAGAGCCATGAGGAGCTGCAGAAGTCTAGTTTTCTCTCAGAACACTGAAATTACAATATGCTGAAAGGTTATTGTGGAATTTTTGCCCAATGATGCCAAAAAACATACTGACTACTGAAGCTTTGAGAGAAAGACATACTCAAGCAGGGGCAAAAAATAAATAAAAAATGATGAAGTTTTTTTTGCTGAGAATTAAAGGTAAAACTAGAAGTTTAACATAGAAATGCTGTTGCAGAGTATTTATTATTTTGTTATTTTCGTTCTTTAAAAGTCACCATGCAGGAAACAAAGTCTCTGAAACTCATTTTTTTCTGGGAGACCCCCAGGGCACCCACTTTGGTTTTGAAATCCTTCCTATTTTTACCGTCTCAAGGTTGGCAAGTATGTCCTCTGTTTATTAAAATTGCATTACATTTGGTGAAGAGTGCATTATGACTTGTTTAGGACTCAAAACTCAAAGAATAGGACTTGGGACTTGACTTGGGACTTTAGTACAAATACTTGAGACTTACTTGTGATTTAAAAAATAAGGACTTGGTCCCACCTCTTCTAAACATCTCCCTGTCCCCTCCCCCTCTACTCACTTCCAGCCAAGCTATCACGTCTCGGTCCAGTCTGATTATTTATTGAACACACATGATATCAACCCTCCATCAGAGACAGCACAAAAATTAACTTCCAATTTGTCAAAGTAACGGGGCATCACAGTGATCAATAACTGTAATGTCACTTTACTAGCAATACATTACAACACCTCTCCAGGCTATCATCTTGTTCTGAATCAGGTTGCAACCTGAGAAATTGGTTTTAAATCTTTTTCATTGTCGTGTCGTGAAGCGACTTTCTGGGTTTTTGAAAGATTTTCGGTGACTTATCTTTTTCTAAAAATGGTTTCTTACAGCAGCTCTGTGACTCAGATGTGATGATAATAGATGAGATGCTCTGTTTGCCAGACACTGATATCGCTCATATGAGAGTTTAGGGGAAAGACTTTCTACCACCTAATAACACTCTCCGTCACTGGAGGCACCTGCCGTCCTTGGATCTGACTTTCTCTCACCTTTCTCTCTGTGATTCTATCTTTGTGTTTGCGTCATTTGCCTGCATGTCTTTGTCTCTCTCCGTCCTCTGTCTTCTCCTCTGTGCGGGGTTCATCAGCCCAGGTGGCGCTTAGTAGCTCTGGAACAGATGTTCAATGGGGCAGAGTCTGAGTATGTGTGTGTGTTCAGCCAGCGTGACTTACGACGGGGGTTTGGAATACTACGGTGACCAGAACCCAACAAACCAAATGTGGCCACAAAGAGTATGTTTTTGTGGGACACGTTACCAAGGCCTCAGCCTAGTCTACAATTTTGATATAATGTCTATCTAACTTAAATAATAAACATTTCTATTCTGCCCCTTATCTTGTAACATCTCTATGCTTTAATGCCCGAATGCATCCATTGATCGGCACGTCTCTTTTTGAGTCGCACGTTTCTTGTGAGACTCACATGATCAGTGTCGCTTCATGCCGTATTCACCGTGAAATTGAAAAATAACCGGCAAATTTCACAAAAAAACTCTGAGAATCGCCTTCAACCGGCTTATAAATACTTAGAAGTAGTTTCACAGTCTTTGTTGTAGCTGCTCTTCCTTTTCTTTGTGCTAGTTTCCATCATGTTCCGCCTAAATCTGCACAGCTTATGACTTTGCGGTGACTCGCAATTTTCTCCGTTGAGCATAGCGTAGCAAAGATGGTGAAAAGTCAACCTGCACTTGACCCACGTGTGTCCAGTTTGACAACAAACGCAGCCCCGTGATGATGACAGCCTTCCCTGTTTTCTTCACAGACATTGGATGAGAAAAGCCAGATGGGAGTGGAATGTGACGAGGGATAAAAAATGCTGTGCAGTCCCTCGTAAAGTGGGACACCTGGTCACCCTACATGGACAACAGCAACTCTAACAAGCACTGAACACTTAGACTGGAGAGATGGATTAGTGATGTGTGCCTCAGGATGGAGGGATGAAGGAGAGGCATGGTACAAAGGGATTGGATGTAGAGTTTTGGGTTTTGGGGGGCCACAGGGGGGGATTAAAACAGTGAGGACAGAATCATTTTTACTATTCTGTGAATCTCAAACCTACAGGGAGGCGAGCTTTCACAGGTCACAGCTGGGATAGAGAAAGAAAACAAACTAGGGGGAGGGGAAGGAGGGGAGGGAGTGGCAAGTGCAGTGAAAAGGTCAGCGTGTTAGAATAGGATTTGTTGTGTGGTTGCAGAGAGTACTGACTGCCTCCTCTCTGTCAGGTTACACTCTGTCACTTTCTGTGATTTGGTCTCTGAGGGCTTTGTTGAAACCTGCAGAGGGCTGTCAGATGATTTGACACTTCCTCTCACAGCCATGTTGGAGGCCTCATAGACCCTAATTGTGTTTCAGGCACGGTTGATTTCTTCAATGATTTAAGAGCCTTTTTCACTGTATGTTCTGGTCAATTTAGTATATCTTAGGGTGCATTCATAAGCCAACATTTAGTTAATTTTAATCAAACTCTGGTGCAGTTCGTTTGAGCAGTTGTGAACGCAGTAATCTTACTCTGGTGCGGACCAAAACAACCAGACCGAGACCGCTCGTGAGAGGTGGTCTCGGACCATTTTCAAGCAAACCCTAGTGCGATTCAACTGCAGTGAGAACATAATCCGACCCAACTGCAGGAAGTGAACTAAAACGCGGGCTGCCTGCGCAGCATCTATTGAGATGGACACAAGTAAACGACAGGTTAACATGAGCGGGCTTCTGCAGAAGTCCGATGTTTTCTTGACATCTGGGCCAAAGAGAACAAACAGAATGTGCTAAATAAAGTCCAGAAAAATAGCAACGTTTATAAAGTAATTTGAGGTATACTAGAAGAGAAGGGATTTGTGTGCAAAGTCGATCAGTGCCGAGTCAAAATGAAAAAAAAAAAGTAATATTTCAGTTTCAGTAATTACACACATTTTTTTTCTTTTTTTCGTCTATCTTTATTTATTTTAAATGTATTTATTATTATTGTTGGGTTTGTATAATGTAATATATTATTCTTAATTTTTTTCTCCATTCTTTTATTCGTTTTTGTTCCGTCATTTTTCCTCCTCATACTAGTCTTTGGACACAAATGTGTTAAACCCCATATTACCATACACACAGTGTGCATCGTTTGTGAATGTAACACTTTGTACTTTCTTTTACTTTATACTTTTCTTTCTTACTTATTGCATTCACTTTTGCCATAAACCAATTAGGGTGATGGTTTGCTGTGCATGTCTGTGTGTCTTCAGGAAGCATTAGCTGCGTTAATTAGCGAATCTTTATCTCTCCAATTAAATCTCATCCTCTCTTCCAAGCTTTTCCTCTTATTCACCCCTAACCCACACATCCACACACACACACACACACACACACACTCGGAGAGGTACAGACTGCTTCGTGGCAGTGTTCTCCAAATGACAATTGGACAGCATAGGCGGCTATTATTAATCTCTACAGGTATCAAAAAGTGCGTGCGTCAATGCGTGTATGGCAGGCGTGTGTTTTCCAAACACTCATCCGAGACACAGCGGTGCACTCAGTCTGTTCTCTGCTGCTTGCTCGACTAAAACACACAAATTACTGTTTTATAGCGAGACGTACTCATTTCACATATAGCTTTCAGTGCCTCAGATGCCACTCAATTACTCCTCGAGGGGAAATTAATTTGTCCTCCTTTGTGCTTAGATTGTGTACGGGGCTAAAGATTGACTGAGCTGTGCTGGGTGTCATACCAATTCAGAATCAGAAGAAGGTTTATTGCCGAGTAGGATTTTCACCTACAAGGGATTTATCTTGGTGTTCTTTCAAAACAAGACTTGGTCAAAAGCGAGTATATGGCTACTTCTATGTCTGTAATGTTAAATCCAGCGGTACATGTCCACCAGGTCCAATGAGGACACTAAGGGGCCGCGCTGCTCCACTCAACCGGCAAAAAACAACATAGTTGGGCTAAAAATGACTACGTTTGTACAGGGAAAATGTGACTTGATGTTGTGAACATGGGACTTGAACAGCAGTCTCCTGGATGAAAGCCTTGTGTTAATTGGGCCCATCCACCACACCTCCCACCCTGTGCGTCTCTTTCACTCTTTAAACTACATCACCACAGCACTTTCTCTGAGCGTTTATGTTGCCACAAATGGGTTTACATTGTAGTTAATGGAAAGCCCGGTGCGTTTCCCACCAGCGCTAAAGTGTGCTTTGTGCGTCGGTATCGAACGCCAACAGCTGTGACAAAGCATCGGTATTTGACGCCCTGGGAGTGAGAACAGGCTGGAATCTCGGAGGTGGAATGCGGATGAGCACTTCAGAGATTCCAGCTCGATGGTTCTCAGATGGTTCTGTGAAGCTGTCATGTCATTCGGAGCTTGTCAGAAAGGAAGCTAAATAACACTCCAAACTGGCGCCAAATTTTGGCGAGGAAAAACTGTCATGGTCATTTTCAAAGGGGTCCCTTGACCTCTGACCTCAAGATATGTGACTGTAAATGGGTTCTATGGGTACCCACGAGTCTCCCCTTTACAGACATGCCCACTTTATGATAATCACATGTAGTTTTGGGCAAGTCATAGTCAAGTCAGCAATCTGACACACTGACAGCCTGTTAGGCTGCAGTTTGCCATGTTATGATTTGAGCATATTTTTTATGCTAAATGCAGTACCTGTGAGGGTTTATGGACAATATTTGTCATTGTTTTGTGTTGTTAATTAATTTCCGATACTAAATATATACGTACATTTGCAGAAAGCAGCATATTTGCCCACTCCCATGTTGATAAGAGTATTAAATGCTTCCCTTTAAGGTACATTTTGAACAGATAAAAAATGTGATTAATTTGCAATTAAATTGATTGACAGCCGTAGTTTTATTTAATCTCTTTCTAAAGCACTTTGGTCACCGTTTTTTTTTTCTTTTTAATGTGCTCTATAAGTAGACGTGACTTGACTTGACTTTGCCACATTAACAGTAATATATAAGGCACATTTTCACACGAAGACACTAGAGAAAAAGCAAAAGACATATCTGCCAAACATGATCATAAAATAACTCAAGTAAATGAAATGAGATGTCTGGATATAAGCTGCAGTTTTATGCCACATGGCAAAGAGCCGAAATTATATTGTTTCTAAATCCTCCGAGTGAGCAGCCGGTCCCACAACTGAAAGGAAGAAATCAGAATTGATGGCTATAGTTCTCCCTTCAGTAAGTCTGGGAATTGGCTACACGCATTACTGTCAGTGCACAAGCACGACACTTTCAGCATGAGGGACTTAAAATATGAGTCTAATTTTATTAACTATACAGCAAAGACACGATCAGGGCTGTGGGGTTTTTGTTTCTGCGTATCTCTCGCCAGGCAGTGATAAAGACCTCGGACTACCCACAGTGTCCACGTCACATGCCTCACGCATACTGTTCGACTTTCTCAAGTTCATATAAACACAAACAGCTTGTTCTCACTTTTTCCATACACACACACAAACACACAAAGTTGTTGGTGTAATTACCCAGCATGACGGAGGAGAGACTGGAGGTCAGAGAGGTCGGCCGAGACTCGTCGGAGGTGTTCAAGCCCCAGCGATGCTGTAATTTAAATCACCGTTCACACACATACACAAAAACAGTTACTTTGAAGGCGGAACACAAGCTAATTAGCCATCTACTACAGGGGAACCAAGTTAACAAGCACAAGTTTGTTGCTCTTTTTCTCTACAGGCACTATGATCCTCTCTATTATCCTTAATTCACCCCTTAAAACAAGCACCAAACACCTTAATTGTTTACATGAAGTTCAGAAATGTTTTCAGGGGAAAGTTAATGACATTTTACAACAGTTTTCCGGTATTAACACCTTCGATTATACACCGCTTATAATGAGATGTTACTTCTGAAAAACAAATAACACATTCTCTCACTTTTACAAAGTGAAAAGTTGAATCTATAAGAGATAAAATGCACCCTTACTCAATGCAAAACACTCAGTGGACTAATCCTTTAATGGGTTATCATGTCTATACTTCTGTATTTGCACCTCGCTGTTTATTGTTGTCGTTGGTATGTTCTCTTTGGGGTTTTTTAACTTTTACTTTACATTTGAATCTTCCTTTATACCGCACTTTGTCTTTTTTTTTCAGCTTAAAGCTGTGTTTAAGTGCTCTAGAAATATACTTAATTAAAGGAACAGTGTGTAACATCTGGGCAGAATTGGAATGTAATATTAACAAGTATGTTTTCTTTAGTGTATAATCACCTGAAAATAAGAATTGTTGTGTTTTTGTTACTTTAGAGTGAGCCGTTTATATCTACATAGGATGCCAGCCACCATGTTTCTACAGTAGCCCAGAATGGACAAACCAAACACTGACTCTAGAGAGGGCCATTTGCGTTTTTGCGTCGGCCACCATAATTCTCCTGCACACTTGGCACGCGGGAAAAGTTCCAGTTGGTTGCCTCAACCTCACCGCGAGATGCCAACAAATCCTACACACTTCTTGACTCGTGCCTGCACTCTAATTACTTGTTAATTAGATTTTACACTAAATTTTGGCACCACAGATAAGCATTTCAGTGGTTCTATCATTAAAGTAAAACATGTGCCACTGCTCTGTAATTGCCACTTGTGACCACAGTTCAGCAATACATACATAATCCTGCTTTACGAAGTTTTTAAGGGGTAAACGTCTTTAAAAATATGTGAAACAACATTCCATGTGCCTATTAATGTGTACTTTAAAAGTATCTTATTTTTTATAATTCAGGTCCAAATTCAAGTGTTCTTTTCAACAAGGAAATGATTAATGGATAAATTAATGGTCTGTCATATATTAAGGTATTTCAATGGATTATATGCACAGTTTAAAAGCCCCTTAACGTTTACATCACAATTTATGAACCCCTTAACTTACCTTCATTTATCAATTCAGTTGCAAAAGGTATTTTTAAAGGAGTTTTAGGGCATTTAACATGTACAATCCTTTTGAAATTGACCAAATATCATGAAAACCATGCCTGTATTTTCACCTTCAGTGAAAAATTAAGGCCATTTTAAGGTATAAATTAAGAGATTGTTTTCATGATTTTCAATTTTAAATGTTTTTTATCCCTTAACAATCCCTTAAACCATTCATATGATCCATTAAAAATACATTGCAACTAATTGTCCCATTAAAATTCCTTCAAAACTGCCTTAACAGCATTGTTATTACAGTAATGGGAAAATTAATGGGTAACTTATTGTTGGGTCAGAGTGACTGTGTCATTACGTAGTTGCTTCTCTGAAATGGTGTTTTGTCGGGCGGGATGAGCGGAGATGAAGATTAGGAGATCTGCAGCACGCACAGCTGATTTGACACAGAAACACACAGCTGGCCAGATAAACCCATAAATGTGATCAGTGGGCTAGGACTTGACGTCACGGGGGGTGCGTTTGGGATTATTTAATGTTGTGTGAATGTGATGCAGCAGTTTAAAGACTCTTGGTGTTGCGTAATAACTCGTGTCAAAGGGATTGGGACACAATATGTGACATGGCTCGCTTTGATTTCATTAAAAAATATCTGAATTGTTGTAAATTTGTCAACGTCTTGTAGGAAAATGCCATATGGTATTTTTCTGTTGTCTGCTTGGTGATTTAATTTGCACAAACTCAACTTCTGTGTATTGCAGCTGACTAGTCATAGATAGAAAACATCATTTACATAATCTTTCAACCATCTAGAGGGCTTTTCTTCTACTTGTATCTAGTCTTGCTTAAAGAATCCTACTTTCTAATCCCTCATATTTTCATCTGCTGCTGGGTGACGTCCGGCTGTCTGCTGACCTACTGTATTTTGCCTCTCATTTGTCACAGGAGGTCATCCTCCTCTCTGGTTAATCGTCGCTGACCTCCCGATCCTTTGTCTCTGATTGACAGGTGGGATAAGCGGCCTGGCTAGTGCTGTAGTCACTGTTGTTGTCGAGGAAACCAAGAGTCCCGTCCTGTTGCCATGGGGAAACAGAACAGCAAGCTGCGGCCAGAGATGCTGCAGGACCTCCGGGAGAATACCGAGTTCTCCGACCACGAGCTGCAGGAGTGGTACAAGGTATGTAGACGCACACTGTACACAGAGGCTGCACATTATCTGTGGTATCAAGTCATAGTAAAGGTACTACTACTACTACGGAAAGTAACTAATTAGCTCATCTACTGTACTTGAAGTACTTGTTCATTATTTGAGTATTTCCATTTCCACCGTTACAATCCCTGGGAAATATTGTACTTTTTGCAACGTTTATTTACCATTTATGGTTAATTGTTATATTGCAGATTAAAAATGTACATAAAAGTATATGATCATTTTATAAAATATGATGCATTGTTAAAGATTTAACTACCCAACAGTTTATAAAGTAGTTGAAAATTAGCTCCACTTTCTGCATTACATCAATAATATTGTCTAATGATAAAAAATATATAGAATTATGTAACACTGAGAGGGCCATACTGCATAAGTACCTTTACGTGTACATGTTGCTGATAGTACTTCATACTTTTACTCACTTACATTTTTTAATTCAGGATTTTTACCTGTAAGTATTTTAACATTGTGGTATGGTGCTTTTACTTATACCTGCATTCATTGATTTTTAGGCCCTCAAATAGTTGCACAACTAGCAGACATGGAGCAACATTAGCATTCATTTGGAGTTGTGTTTCTGGCCAAATTTAAGTCAAATATTTACATATATTTCTCCTTTTACCTCTGTTTTGGTCTCCACCACCAACTCCTGAGGGAAACACCTGAGGTTCTTTAGCAGCTAAATGCTCCACAGTGTTTCCAGCTAATTGCTAATTTTGTCTGTTAGCCGTTTGGTGCTGGGCAGGTCAGATAGTACATATACAGTTTATTAGAGCTTTTTAGATGGAAACAGCTCCAAAACATTGAAGTAAACCAAGATAATGAGCTAAAATGGGCTAAAAAAAGCTCTGTAGAGCTGAGGAAACTGCAGAGTTGGGTCACTAGGAGTGATTCCTTCCACACTACACAGTCATTTGATACATTGTTAATATAAAAATATTGATTAATTTTGCAGCTTTAACGAAAATATCTAAATACTGACTATGTTTACACAAAGTATTCAGTTATTTGCCCTTATTCCAAAAACGACCCTAAGCTGTTTAAATAGCTAATGAAAATAAATATTCAACTAATATTCCCGTTTACATGCAGCCGTTCATACTTCAATTAACATAACTGGTGGTGGAGTTGTTCGACCGTGTGACCACAGCCTTACTCTTTCATTCCTTTGACCACCTTCTTAAAAAGGTTGGCGTTGCGATATTTGCAGATATCCAAAAACCTGTTGACATCCAAGTCTTTCATAATGTTTAAAAGTAGGAAAAAAGAAATGTGGGCTTTTCTTTTGGGCATGCATTTCTGCAAACTGTCAGCTAGTTGGGTTTGTGTACAACGTACAGAGCTGGCCATAAACCAGGCAAGAGGCTGTGTGTCGCAAACTGCCGTGAAAATCCCAACTGAGACGGATATTCTGAATATGCTGTATACATCGTCCAAAGAATGCTCCTAAAACCAGAATAATATCAGCATATCCCACGTCTTAATTGGAAAATGGTCCAGAATAGGGTCTAATTCATAAGGCCTAATTCAGAATATCCAAATGGAATATGCTGTTCACATGACCTGTTTCAAATTCACAATATTGTCATATTTGAAATAACAGTGAAATGATCATTCACAGGACTGGGAACTATGTTATTGTGACCTCTCATTCTCCGTACAGTTGTGTTTTTACAGTAATCTATAACACTGAGCCTTTAATGTGACAATGTTTGCCTCAGTATAAAGCAGAGCACCACCCGCTCCCAGTCTGTTAAGCCTTAGCTTGATGAAGTGCAATCCGACCGCTAGAGTTATCTCATCTTATGTGCTTGGTGTTTGTGTAATGGCTACATGGCTTTATGCATGGATTAAACCTATGGAACAGCTGTGTGATCTGTCCTGCATTAGAGTTGTCCATGTTAAACCATCACCTCCCCGACTTGCGACTTAAGCCTCGCTGACCCCGGGTCTCTTCACGCTGACAGTGGTCATCATGATGGTGGTGCTCGCTCTCAGTAGATTAACAGCTCCAGGATGTCGGAGATGTCATAAACTCTCCTTAGAGTGTATTCCACAGGTTGCCGAGGTGACTGAGGTCTATGAGAAGTTCTCCTAGCCTGTCTTCTTTTGGGGATTTTATTGTCAATAGATCCAAGAAAGGTTGTGACGCTCTCTCAGAAAATGTCAGTGGTAATGAAAAAAAGTTTTATTAGGAACAGAACTGTGTTGACTTTCCACCTTCACCCGTGAGAATATTTGATATGATGATCAAAAAGTAATACCAGCCTTCAAATCGGGACAATGTCTCTTTTCTACCTCTATCTGAAAAAGAGAGCTTTCTGCTGAACAAAGGCCGAGACTGACATGACTTTTGCTTCCCTTTTCTTCTCGGGCACAATGCGGCTTTATCACATGTGAGTCCTTGAAAGGAAGATAGAACTGCTTTCAACTATCCAAGACTAAACTCCTTTTAAAAAAAAGTACTTCTTCAATCTGTTCACAGTGAAGCGCTACATGATTGAAACATTTACTGGCCAACGTTTTGTTACAGGAATTTGATTCCTGATTGTTCCAACTGGGTTTGAAAAGGTTTCGTTTGCTTCAGCGGATGTAAATCTTGTATCAGCATGGGCATGTATGAGCAATTTTAAGGGCTGCTCTTTCTTCGATTGGTCGCCTAATCGGTTGTTTTGGTTTTTGTCAACTAAGATTTCTTCAGTCGATTAGTCGTTTGTCATGCTTTGTTCATGTTGAATGACTTATTTCTAACTATATATGAGCACATCTCTAAACACAAGATTTAAAGTGGTGCTTTTGTGTGATTCTTTGTGGAGAAAATTAGTTTCACAGATCTGTCGATTAAATCAACTAATCAATTAGTCTACAAATTCATGTGTTATTCAACTACGAATTTCTACTACTAATTATTTTCACCCTTGTCTCCCCTCATGTTGTCTTTTTCTCAGGGTTTCTTGAAGGACTGCCCCAGTGGAACCCTGAACGTGGAGGAGTTCAAGAAAATCTACGCCAATTTCTTCCCCTACGGTGACGCCTCCAAGTTCGCTGAGCACGTCTTCCGAACGTTTGATACCAACGGCGACGGGACGATAGACTTCCGGGAGTTCATCATCGCCCTGAGTGTGACGTCACGGGGCAAGCTGGAGCAGAAGCTGAAATGGGCCTTCAGCATGTACGACCTGGACGGAAACGGTTACATCAGCCGCGACGAGATGCTGGAGATTGTACAGGTGAGCAAGGGATTCTGGGTAATGATGTTTGGTTGAGGGCAGTGGGTTCTAAAAAAGTGAAACCAATGCAGAAGTGCCTTAAACTTGCATTCTTTCTAATAGCCAGCAGGGGGCGACTCCTCTGGTTGCAAAAAGAAGTCTGATTGTAAAAATGAGCCTACTTCTCACTTGATTTATTACCTCAGTAAACATTGTATACATGAGTTTATGGTCTCAATCACTAGTTTCAAGTCTTCTTCAATACAGCATGATGTTCATTTAGTAAATTATGGTCCCATTTAGTGTCAGATAGACCATAAAGCAGGAGATGATTTAGGGCTACCTTGTGATTGACAGGTTTCTACCACGGCGTTGTCCGGTCTGGGAGTTGTCCGTGTTTTCGTCTTACAATTTTAACAGTGTGTGTTTCAGTTCATGAAAGTTAATTTTAACATTTTGGTTGCCTAAAAATGTGTTATTCAGTGTTCAGTGGTTGTACTTAGCTCTACCCTCTTCTGTAACTTTTGGTCGCAAAAAAACAACATGGCGACGGCCAAAATGCTGAATTTGAGGCTTCAAAACCATAGTCCACAAACCAATGGGTGACGTCATGGTGACTACGTCCACTTCTTATATACAGTGTATTGACTGTTCACATTCATGTTTGAAGTGACCCATATCCGACATCAGTGTGAACGGATCGCTGCCCTGAAATGCCATGTCATTGGGGACTGCCGCCCAATGGCCCACTGTTCCAAAAACACACACTGGAGTTGTTGGAGACCAGTGTCTACCAGACTCCATTAACATATTGCTAAATTTAACAGATATGTGTTCCCTGATACACAGATGATACTCCTAAACCATAACGTATGACTTCGTATGACTCCTGAAGAAAGACTTTTCATTTCGGCTGATATTTAACTTTAACAGCTCCTCTGTAAACTTAGTTAAATAAACTAAAGTAAGATGTTACAGTTTGACATCCTGAAACACCGCCAGTCAATAGCGTGATTTCATTAAATCAGAGTTCTGCTTTGTGAAATATGACAAATTTATCAGAAGAACTGAGTGATTTATGAAAAGCCTGTTTGATTAATTAATTTATATTTTAAATGACTGACGAGGCAAATAAAGTCTTCAACTGTTTCCTAACTGCCGGAGGAAAACCTCCATTGACAGAGCCATCGGTAAACATCTCCTCCTTCTAAAAAATAATTTATGATTTCTTATGACTCATAAACAGACACTGACTCATTTGGTGAACATGATTCAACATAATTCATTATTAATTGTTAGCTCCATGTAATCGTGAATAAACATGATGTTTCCCAGATGATTGTCATCTGCCTTCACAACGCAGTTTACACATTTTTATGACTGCTGATCTATTAAATCAGAGTCCTACTGAGTGAAACATGACGCCGAATTTAGCAGAAGATATATAAAAAGTATTTTTTGTCAGGTAACAAACATTATCAGTGTCTGCTGTGTGGAGAAAGAGGTTTTTCTTCTGTAGTACACGGTACGGTGAGTGATCTGCACCTGCGCAGTGAAGTATAACGTGAAAAACACACATGAATTCCGATATGACCGTTCTCACAGCGGTCGTATTGCCAGTGATCAGATATGTATCAGATTTAGGACCACAAGTGGCCCAGATCTGATTGGGAAAAAATCATATTTCTGTCTCTATACTACTCTGATCTGATCTATGTCACATGAGGGCAAAAACAAATAGGATTCCAGCCACATTTGCTTGCAATGTGAACATATGTTGTGCAGAAAAGGGTTTACTTTCGTCTATATTTATGAAACAAGAAGACGGAGGCTCCGTAGTCCGGACCAAAATGGCAAAATGCATTTCATCCTTTCATCCTTGACAAAGCGCAGACCAGATCCACTCCTTCCATTCTTAGCTTTCACAATAAAAGCCCTCGACATATAATATTCGCAGGCGAGTATTTTGCATTTTTGTGTTGTTTATTTATCACGCCCTCAGTGTGCAAAGGCCTTAAATAACTTTGTTGAATCTGCCTGTCTCAGAGTCTGCATTTGGGTCCTTCCAGCAGTTCTGCTCCCTGCACCGTGACAATTTGCACATGCTGAGTCATACTCCTCGTTACACATAAACTCAAATTTACGTGTTAAATCAGTGGAGTTCCCCTTTAAGGACATATTGGATTTCCTTTAACATCAATATATACTGTCTTACTGTATGTACTGTACTATATGGATCCCAGATATTAGTCACATGGGGATTTTTAACATGACACATACTGTATGTGTGGTGACAGAAGACCCCAAAATAATGTCATAAATCTCTTTTTGTAAACAAAAACAATCCTATAGACTTTTGCATCGACAGGAATAGACAGAGAGCGCCTATACTAAATGCTCACTTTAATTATGTAAGCTAATACATTAGTATAAGTGTGTGCAAAGAGGGTCAAGCACCGATGTGCAGAGACTCTAAAAGGCACACTTATTGTAATGTGCTGACTGCATTAAAGGCGAAGGCAACAGTTGATGAAGGCTGCTAAGTACAGTTCTACATTAGTGCTGCATGTAATCCCATCACTCTTGAAGAGAAGAAATAGACACTCAATGTGTCGAGATATTGGACCGAGGATGTGTGCGTATGTGTGTGTGTGTGTGTGTGTGTGTGTGTGTGTGGTTCTCATAGATTAGCAAGTTAAATTTAACCAGAGTTTATCCCTGAGTGTGCAGAATATTGGGATTATCCTCCAGCTCATTGAGGTTACGCACCGTTGGATGAGAGAGGAGGAGCCCATTGTGTCGTTATACAGCAAGAGAGGGAGAAAGATTGTCCTGATAGAGGAAGTCAGATTGTTTTATACCACATTATCAGACAGCAGACCATATCCTCATCCTACACACACCCGAATCAAAAGACATGTCCAACAAAATATAGACATTTTTTTTCCTGATTTGTAGAATTTAAAAAGGTCTTTGACTTAATCTGGCATAATGGCCTCTTCCTAAATTGATTGAATATGATATATGGAAAAAGAAATGTATGCCATGATTAAAATAATGTATTTTGTAAAAACAATTATTCAAATTGAAAGAGAATATTTCCCCCCCAAAAATAAAGGGTTGCTCCAACCTTGTTAATACATATGAATGAGTGAATGAATGAATGAATGAACTTTATATAGAACTTTTCATGCACAGAATGCAGCACAAAGTGCTTTACAATTCAGCAACAAAAACACCACATATTTAAAAAAAAAATACACATACACAGAGAGAAAATTAGTGTTTCTATTATCTGAAAATTAACATAAAATTGAAAATCATAAAAGTAAAACAGACAGATGTTGGTTATAGGTAATATTGAGAAAATGTGTCGTTGTCGTTTAAAACCTTCCACTGAGTCAGAAAGTCTAATGTTTAAAGGTCCATATTTTGGGGGTGTAGAGGCTAAAAGTAGCATCCCTAAAGGTTTTTGTGGTAAAAATGAATCTGCAAAATCACTGGAACAATCAGATATTCATGTCAGTCTTTGGTTAGATACTTCAATTAAATCTGTTCCGTGACAAAACAAAACAAAAAACTTAACTCAAGGCCCACTTACTAGCTTTTCTACGAAACTTTCAGTTACATCTAATAGGCTTTCTCAGCGAATGGAGTTTGTCTGTTGTTTAAAGGAATAGTCCAACATTTTGGGAAATATGCTTATTCTTAGTTACCTGAGGAGATTGAGATGGCATTTGTAAAATCTTTTATGAATTCCAGTTTTTATTATCCTATTAGAGATCAATTTAAGGGCCAATGTGTAGCATTTCGGGGATCTATCAGCAGAAATGGAATATAATATTCATAATTATGTTTTCATTAGTGTATAATCACCTGAACCTAAGAATCTTTGTATTCTTGTTAGCTTAGAATGAGCCCTTCATATCTACATAGGGAGCGGGTCCTCTTCATGGAGTCCGCCATGTGGCTGAGCCATGTTTCTACAGTAGCCCAGAACGGACAAATCAAACACTGGCTCTAGATAGAGCCATTTGTTTTTTTACATTACCTGAAGGCCCCTGTAATTCTCCGACACGCTTGTGAAAACGTGAGCCGCAGAGTGCAAAACTGTGATACCGCCAGCCACCGTCTGGCTTCTGTTGCTCCTAAAGTAGTGTTATTATGGTAAGAATGGCCTCTCAGCGAGACGAATGGTGTTACCACGGTTTCACGTTACCGCAGTCTTGGAAAGGGAGGAGTGAGCGGAGGAGTACTCAGTTGGTTGCAATCTGCAACCACACCGCTAGATGCTACCAAATCCTACACACTGCCCCTTTAATAGAATGCTTTAGAATCTTATTTGCTCAACTGATGAAACAAGTCAGTTTCTTTTGTGTCATATAACTGTTCATCAAAATCAAAAGACAAAAAACGAATATAAAGCCAGAAAACGTGAGCAGCATTAGTATATTTTTCACTATACACCACACCGATTTTTTCAGAGGAAGGCATGAACTTGTTTTATAGTCCAAGAGATAAAGTTTTACAACTGCTACCAAAAAGCAGAGAGGGCTTATTATTTCATGCAAGCTACCTTCCCTTCTGGGTGCTGCTGTGACACTGATCTAGAGTCATTTTTACACCCCATGCTCCCAATGGAGACAATTTAATGGGCACACAAGCTGATTGTAGATCTGCATCTGAGGCCAGCTGATACTCGGGAGCGTCTCTGTGCTTACTTGCGGAGGTTAATTTACTGCTATCAGGGGACGGCAGGCACTCGTAGCAGATTAAGATGTATCAGATCTATACGGTAAGCCCTGCTCGTAATACCCCCCCACCCTCCTACACCCGTGGTTCATGTGATCTGTGTCACGGTGGTATGATGGTGTAGTTTTATAGCCCTGCGTGGGTCTTTGTGGACAAGCTGGCCAGTGAGCAGCTCTTATAGCATCAGGAGCAACAAATGTCAGTGAAAACTGTGAACTTCAGAAAGTGTGTTTATCAGCATCTTGAAAGCTGCAGTGACATTATTTTTCAGTTCACTTGTGTTTTTAGTTCTCTCCTGCTGAGTCTCCCTAATGGGTCCCTGCTGGCTTGAATTCACTCATCTTTTCTGTCCTCCCGCCTCCACCCGACCGAACCCTGTGTCTCTTCTCCTTCTGTCTCTCGCTCCGTCTATCAGGCCATCTACAAGATGGTGTCATCTGTGATGAAGATGCCAGAGGATGAATCCACGCCGGAGAAGAGGACGGATAAGATCTTCAGACAAATGGACCTCAATAATGATGGTGAGAGGAGGAAATGGCAGCATGGAGGGCTGGATATGCTGTAGAGAGAGGGAGAGAGAGGAGGAGAGAGGAGGAGTGAGGGATGAATGTGACAGTTTATTGAAGATAATCTTTGAAATGTGCTCATTTTACTGGAAACAAGATTTTGGAGAGAACTTAGGAGTGCTGGTTATTTTTTTATATAATACATCACACACATCCTCCAATATCCATATACAATAAAAAGTCCCCAGCTACCACATTATATATTCTTCTATATACTTTCAAATAGCATATTTATATGGAAACATTCTAATAGATCGTACACCGAATAGCAGACTAAAGAAACAAAATGCTGCAAGCCTAAAGTTTATGCTGATGAAGGGCCTTTTTTTTTCTCATCTCCCACGCTAATTTAAATGTCTCCCATGTGAACAGCCAACTCAGTCTGTGAGCATCGTCTATGCAAACAGAAAATCAATTTCTCTTTCAACATCCCAGATCTCAACTGAGCACATAAAGATCTCTGCTTCTCAGATGAATCATATTCCTCGTAATTCTCAGCATCATATTCATATTTTATCATCCTAAATGGACAAAGTGCTGGTTTAGTCCATACACAGTATTTTTATTATTTTTTTACTCTCAGCTAACACGGATTCTCTTAAAAATGCAGGCTGTTCTCATAAACAGTTTGTAACTATACTGACCTACCTGCGTATACAGTATAATTCATATATATCCCACAAAATCAATTTGTATGTAATCCACATAATTGTGAACCAGGAAGTATAAAGAGCAACAAACACTGTGTAGGAAGGAGGTCGGGGTGGATGGGAGGGTCAAAAAACATTGGATAGGAGACCGCTCTTCGTACCTCGTGTGAAACCAGAATCAATGTTGATTTATTTGTCACGTAACTTCCATACTTAAGTAACGCCCCTTCTGGTGTTATTTTAACCCAAACTGCAATGTTTTCCTAAACCTAAGAAGTTTTGTCGCCTAAACCTAAACAAGCTGATCTTTTCCAAAACCTAACTAAGTAGTTTTGTCGCCTACATTGACACGTGCGTCACATGTTGCCGGACATTTGGAAAACACACAAAAAATGAGGAATAACTTTTCGTAAGATGTCATATGAACCGTTGTATGAGAATACTTTGCAAAAAAGCCTCACCAAACCCATAGTTATAAAACAAGTGCACATGTTATTACATTACTTCACTAATTACTTAACAGCAAAATTAATTAGTTACATTATTTGTTACATTACTTTCATGATTCAGCTCAACTCTGTGAAAAAGGTGCCTTCAGAGCCTCCGCACATTATATATTCAGTATTTAACACATGTGAAATAGAAAACAAGATCTTATGGTTTAACAAGCAACTAGCCTTCATGTTATGGAGGACAAAACCTGCCAAAATCAAAAAATAAATTAATTAATGAATAAATTACTCAATAAATAAATTTAAATCTGCCATTTTATTTTATTTATTTTAACAATAGATAAATGTATGAATAGAAAAAGCAAAAATAAATAAATATAAGTAAATAAAAATAAATAAATAAAAGAGAAAATGAAATAGAAGAGATACATTTAATTTCTATTTTGAATTGTTGTATGTGTGGTTTCTTTTTCGTTCATTTGCATTTGTGAATATATCATTTCACATATATATTCCTAAAATGAATTGTTTGAGTTTGTCTTTCTTTTTGAAGCCATATTGGATTCAGTCAAACAGGCATTTTTGTAGTCTGCATGTAACAAGAGTCATATTCCTTCAAAATAATGTCTTTTTTTTCCACATTTTCTCTTCCTCTGTCAACCCTGCAGGCAAACTGTCCCTGGAGGAGTTTATCAAAGGTGCCAAAAGCGACCCCTCCATCGTCCGGCTACTCCAGTGCGACCCCAGCTCGGCCTCCCAGTTCTGAACCTCCCGCCCTGCTACGACCCTTTCCTCCTCACCCTCTCTGTTGCTATTGAAACAGTCACTCAAATCAATGCATGATGGTTCTCGTCTCTCATATCATCTTTTTTTTTTTTTTTTTTTTTCGTTGTTGTGTGCAAGAAAGGATGGAGGGATTTTAAGGAGGATAAGAAAAGCCATCACTATCATTTTATTTTTTCATTTTTTTTATATTTGGGAAAACTGAAGGGACATGCATACATGTAACAGTCAGTGGCGTCCGCTAATGTTCCCGAATATCTCTCTCTCTCTCTCTTCCTGGAACGACGGATTTCCAGGGAGCTTGTGACAAAGTGTGGATTTCTGCAGGGTGAGGATTGCTCAGTTTGTCCTCCAACACACATGTACATCATGTAAATACTGTACGTCTATGTATATCATAAGATGAAGTTTGTCTTCATGTATGGTTCACACTCTGGTATTGAAAGGCAGTATTATGTAGCGTAGCTGGTCTGACCTGAACGGGTGGTCGGGGTGGAGGTGGGTGGGAGTCGGGGGGTTATTGGGATTTTACTGCTATATGATCTTTCGCTGAGAAAAAGAAGGCCTAAGATCCCATTAGCTTTTTATTGATATCTACTGACATTTTGATGATTTTTAAATGGTTTTTTTTCATTTGTACATATTGTTTTTCCTCCTTCATGCTCTTTTATTTATTCATTTTCTTATTATCGTGCTTTTACTTTGATACGTTGTTTAAGGATGATCAGTATTCCAGTTTACAGTGACAGAGAGAGAGAGAAAATGTGAGTGGAGATTGATCTCTTTGGGATTTGTTAAAGTGGAAGATTATGAACGTCTAGTTGCATAAGGGGATCCCATAATGCATTTGATCAACGGCACCAGTAGCACATATCGTTTGAGCCGCCATGTGTTTTTGAACTGTGCATTTTGGTCTGAATGTGCGCGCGTGTGTGTGCATGTGAATATATGCACTGTGTGCTCGAGGCTAACTTTTACAGTATTATCATGTTGTGTTGTTTCTTAATTTGTAAGTATTTAAAAAAGTTCTTTAACAACGAGCAGTAAACTTAAGATAGTCGTAACCTGTCACTATACTGCATGATCCTTCGAACTGAGAAAAAATCACCACAGTTAAACGCACAGCAGTATCTTTTTGTAGCTCTGCAGCCTCCTCAGCACTGTACCAGACAGAAATGATTATTTGTCTTGCTTTGGGACAAACCCTCCCTCAACCCCCTCCTCTTCCTCTTTCTCTCCCTCTCCCTCTACCTCTTCCTCCTCCTCTGACAGACAGAGAACTCACTAAGGGCTCGTTCATCACTCTCTAGCTGAATGCTTTTATAAACTCCTGGATTAGTCTGCTTACGGAGCAGTTAGATGAAGGGACACGTTTCATGAGATAGGAGATACTTAAGAGATTTCAGGGTTCCCAGACATATGTGGTAATCTGACGGAGATCAGTGGCTGTGTTTACATTAGCACCGATGGAAATCCTTGATTAATTATATTTTATTTATCTTATTTACGGTATCTTCGGTACCCTGGATTCCCATGTTTTTGTGTCTAAGTGACTAATGGGGACAACAGTTTTTGAAACTGGTCCAGTATTGAGGGAGAACACTGCAGCCGCCAGCTGCTAAACAGGCTGTAATGTAATCATTTGGGGCAACTTGACACCATTAGTTTACATCCACTAAAAGGCTTGTTTTTGCCACTGACAGGCTCAGATAGCTATTATAAGTGTCTGAAAACATTACGGTGGGTTGACCAGATCCCAAAAAAACAAATGTGGGACAAAGAGGATGTTTGTGTGGGACAATGTGGGACACGCTACCAAGGCTGAGAGGTAGACTACAATTTTGATATAATGTCTATCTAACATAAATAATAAACATTTCTGTTCTGCCCCTTATCTTGTAACATCTCTATGCTTTGCCTGAATGCATCCACAGATCGACACATCTCTTTTTGAGCCGCACGTTTCTTGTGAGACTTACGTGAACTGTGTCCCTTCATGTCGTATAATTGGAAAATAACTGGCAAATTTGACAAAAAACTCTGAGAATCGCCTTCAACCGGTTTGTGGTTCAGTAGTTTCACAGTCTTTCTTGTAGCTGCTCTTCCTTTTCTTTGTGATAGTTTCCATCATATTCCGCCTAAATCTGCACTGCCTTTGCGGTGACTCGTTTGTTCGGAGACGTTTCGTGGAATCTTGCGTCTCATCCACATTGTCGAAATCATCTAAATATTCAGCGCTGACAATGAAAATCTTTTCGATAACACTAAGCTACGCTTTCTGTACTCCAACACAACAAACTCTGACAACATCTGGCAATCCTCTCTCAAACTCTCACTCACATTTCCACCATTTTCTCTTCCGTCAACAAGTCACATGACACAATAACAAACCGAAACCAAAAAGTCAGAATAACCTATTATTTCTCTGTAGGGTCATTTCTATAATGTTGTCAGACACTTATAATAACAATCTGAGCCTGTCGGTAGTTAAAACAAGCCCTTTTAGTGGACGTAAACTGATGGTGCCAAGTTGCCCCAAATGATTACATTACAGCCCGTTTAGCAGCTGGCGGCTGCAGCGCTCTTCCTCAATACTGGACCAGTTTCAAAAAGTGTTGTCCCCATTAGTCACTTAGACACAATAACATGGGAAAATAGGGTCCAGGTTGAAAAAGATACCAAAGTTACCCTTTAATATTTGGAGCACCAAGAAAGTGTTGTAACATGACATCTCTCCAATTTAAATGAAATAACTTTGAACTGTATGATATTGGAGTTTTAAAACATAGCCATGACTGAATAAAAGATGTGAAATGCAGTGCACATGTAAACATAGCTACTGGTTGCAGGAATGCCGGCACCACTCCCATGTATTAATGATCGAAGGCCCCCCATTGTCAGATCACTGTTGCCATCTTCTGTTATGGAGGTTAAACACGAAACAAATTCTGTTTGCGAAGAAGCAAAGTGTTGGGCAGACTGGGGAAAAAGCAGTGACATTGCATATTGCAGATACTCAACATCATTCTTTTAGAAAGCGACCTTCAGGTTCTTTACTTTTATAGGCTGATATAAATATATAATGTAGAAGTGTTTTTGGTATTTAGAAGTGGTGAATGTAACTACATTTACTCAATTACTAGACTTAAGTACAATACTAAGGTACTTTACTACTTTATACTTTAAGTGCACTACATTTCAGAGGGAAATATTGTACCTTTTACTGCACTACATTTACCAGACAACTAGTTAACTTTTTCAGATTAAGATTTACACTCAAACATATCAGTTTATAAAACATATTGTATTGTTAGAGACAATATCCCCCCTTCAGGGACCCCTTTTCTATCATTGAGTATATTGACGACCCCTGGCTAAGTGACATATTTTATGAATATTTCATATTGTATTCAATGCTTAACAATAACAGAACAGAACTGTACAATTAACCCAAATAGTGAACGCAATAACTGCAGGAAGATTGTGTTAAACAAGCGATTTGGATGAATTTTGAGCAGATTATTTCCTGTAAATATTACATCAGAGATGAGTTTTCTTGTTATTTTTAGGAACTTTTTGTATAATTTTCTGTCCGTATTATGTATTATTTAAAGTTTTAACAATCCTAGATACTTAAAGCGCTTCATTTTTTGGACAAATGAATTGTTTTCTTCCCCCTGTCGCCATTGTTTTATTAGCTCTTTGGTTGTTTTAACTGCATACTTTCGGGGAAGGCTCTGTTTATATTTTAAATAACAATCCAAACTTTAAAACTAACAATTGTGTGAAAATTAATGAAATGCTGATAGATAGGCCGACTGCATATTTTTAGAAACACGTTGTCCTACACCCCTTACAGGCCTCACGACATCCTGTGAAGCTTTGGCGACCCCTTGGGGGGTCAGGTCCCCCAGGTTGGGAATCAGTGTTATATATTAAACTGCCCCAAATTATATAAAACAGTTTAAAAGTGGCTCAAAACTTAGGGTTCATATTTATTCCATCATTTTATTCTCATGTTAGAAACTCCTTTTGAAACGGCACACTGAACTGCTTCATTGAATTCCAGACTAATGCAATTATTCCGGTTGGTTTAGCAGCTTCATAAAGGAGGTTCAGACAGACTGGCTTCACTTTACACATTTTAGAAAGTGAGGAATAAAACCCCGCCATGAAATGATTTCTGTCTGCCGTGTGAGATAAAAATAACCAAGGGAGATACTTTAGCTAGTTAGAGAAGAGCCTCTGTCATACCAGACATCAGATTTTAAAAACTATATATATCAGCCCGATATGTGTTGCCCAACATTTCACTACCTCACAAACTGAACTATTTCGTGCAGTGGTGGCAAAGTGAACTACCAATGAGAGCTGTGCTGGTGCAGCTATACATCCACATTAGGACTGACCTAAAGGTTAACTTGTACCAAACATTTGCACAGGAGCTTCCTAACAGGCTGCACCTCTGCTTTGGGGATCCTGTAGTGTCACTGCCTTCTGCTGGTAGGATAAGGAACAACAGTTGCTTCTCCCTAATCTACAACAGTTTAACCCTTTTCTATTCTCACTGCCTCTGATGAACTGGTACCTTATGTTGGATAAATACACCCCCTTCTTTCTTTCTTTCTTCCTTCCTTCCTTCCTTCCTAACCTCCCTTTCCTTCCTTCCTATTTTTCTGTTGCATGAAAACCTCACGTGAGGATGTCATGTTTGTTCCGTTGGACCTGAAATCGAAATATACCTATGTGTTTCAAAGCTGCACGTGTGGATTGTTTCCTAATTTCTTGGTTATTTTGGATATGTAGGGAATGCACTTAAGGAGCAGAGCATTATTTCACCGCGGACAAGGCTAATGTCAGGTCTGACAGCTGAACATTACTGTCATGCACTTGAGCGTCGCAGCCTGTCAAAGCACACCGTAGGTCCTCATTAACATAGCCCTGACAGGAACGTGGGTGAATGTGTTTTTTCACCAACCTGTCAGGGTGTCTCTACATGTGTGTCTGAGTGTAACCAGTCATTCCTGTCAGGTCACTATAGCTGCTGCCATTACCACATTTTAAAACGGAAATGTTTTCGGAGTTCAGCCGCAAAACACACACAAGATAGATGCATGATTTTGAATAAAAACTTTATTTGCTCATCGACTTAAGTTGTCGAAATAAATAAAAAAAAACTTGCAGTACTAGTTTCTCTTGACCTAACAGCAGAGCAAATGCACACACGCATGATTCTCTTTCACTCAAACAGGCAAACCAGAGGCTCCAACCTCAAAAAAAAACATAAAAGCTTGGAGGGCACACACACTTTGTACTCTGCATGTCTTCACCTGTGAGAAACTTTTCCTAATTCTACTGCACCGGTCTCCATTATGTGTGTAAACTCAAACATTCAAACATTAAAATAATAGTTCCACATTTTAGGAAATACACGTTTTCGCTCTCTTATGGAGAGTTAAACAAGAAGATCAACACTACTCTCATGTCTGTGCGCTAAATGTGAAGCTCGAGGCAGGAGGTGATTAGCTTAGCTTAGCATAAAGACAACAGGGGAAAACGGCTACCCTGGTACAAAAAACAAAATGTCAAAACTGACAAGTTGTGGGTTTTACGGGAAGTTATGTGCTGTAACCATGTCTTGGAACAACTTGTCGTTTTTACATTTCTGCTTGTGTACGAATTAATCAAATGGGAAACATATTGTTAATTAGTGAGCTTTAGTATGGAGAAACAGCTAGCCTGGCTCTATCCAGATTCCACTTTTATGTTAAGCTAAGCTAAGTAACTCCCGACTCCGTACATAAACCGAAGTGTAAAAATAAGACTCTCACTGCTCCCGGCCAAAACTTGACATTTATATGCTTCACATTTTGTACAGATTAAATAAACAAGATATAGGCTAACATGCTGATTAGTGAGCTTTAGAGGTGGTGGTAGACGTATTTTTGAACTTTGGACAGAGCCAGGCTAGTAGCTAAGCTAAGCTAAGTAAACTAACTCCCGACTCTGTAGATTAAATTGAAGCATAAAAAACGACAAGACTCTCACTGCTCCTGGCAAGAAATAGTCTAGCACATGATCCCTAGTAAAACAAACTTGGCGTTTTTACACGTCACTTTTTGTACAGACTAAATAAACAACGTATAACATGTTGATTAGTGAGCTTTAGAGTTGTTGCTAGGTGATTTTTTATTCACTTTGGACAGAGCCAGGCTAGCTGCTTCCGGTCTTTATGCTAAGCTACGTTAGCATGTCCTAGCCCAAGCTCCATACGTGACGCACAGACATTGCGAGAGTGGTATCAATCTTCTCATCTAAGTCTCGGCAAGAAGGCGGCATTTCCCAAAATGTGAAAGTATTCTTTTAACTCTGAATGAATCCTTGTATAGAGGCAAGGATTTGCCTCACATGCCTATCCTGATATGAGTAATTTGACCCTTGTAAGTGCAGGTATACAACAACAGACACACTCACATAACCGGGATCCTGCAAACTGTGCAAATAGCCTGGGCCTCAGAAAATTCACTGGCATTGGCACTGCTAAATAAATCATCTCCAGCTATGAGTTCATCGTTTTGAAGTTCTGACATGGGCTTGGGAGTACGATGTTTAAATCCCAGTATTGTAGTAAGCACTGCTCTCACAGCACTTTGGTCTTCAAGAAGCTCTGACACGTCAAATATATGTCTAAATCCAGAAGCTGGACCTTTCCATCGTACCCCTCTCCAGCAGTTGGTGCTGCTCCGGTGCCCTTTGCTGGCTGCCAACACTGGTTTCATGCCTTTCTCTGCCTGACCTTTCTCTGTACGGCGGGCGAAGAGGCCGCCTCTCCGAGGGAGGAAGACTCCGATGCTGAAGGGGAAGATGCTGCGGAGGGGGAGGAGGTCTGCGCTGCTGTCTCGGAGGTTCAGTATTTCGTCTTGGAGGTTCGCGGTAGCTTCTTGTTGGAGGTTCATCGTAGCTTCTTGGAGGTTCAGTGTGGTGTGTTGGAGGTTCATCGTAGCTTCGTGGAGATTCAGTGTGGCGAGAGGGAGCGGCTTCCAACATCGGCCTCACCACATTGATCTACACAAACAGAAAATTATTATCTTTTTAGTCCAATTTTAAAGAGTACATATTGTGCTCATTTTCAAGTGCATACTTGTATTTTGGGTTTCTACTAGAACATGTTTACATGCTTTAATGTAAAAAAAACAGCAAAAGCAGCATCTCTTTTCACCCTCTGTCTGAAACGTTGCGTTCGAGCTCCTGTCCCCGCCTCCCAAATCCCAAACCCAGTCTGCTCTGCTCTGATTGGTCAGCTGGACCACTGTTGTGATTGGTCAACTGAACCTAACTTTTCGAACTCTGCTCCAGCCGTAACTAGCTTTGTTTGAGGGTGTGCCAACTAGCCGCTAGGCAGTTGTTATGCAAATGTGTTACTTGGTGACATCACCATGTTATGGAAGAAAAGGCGGGGCTTCAATCAAGGCATTTTAAACCATTCAGGAGCAGTGTTTCTGTGGTGGAGAGAAACTCCCTTTGGGCTTTACAACTTTGCAGACCTTTTACATGCACAAAAAAACTATATAACACACTAAAGGCACAAAAGCATAATAGGTCCTCTTTAAAATATTGCTCCATTGAGTCTTGTGCACCATCTAAAACATTACAACACAGTGTATGTTTGAGTGGAAATCTCACCGCTCTGCCATAGTTCCTGTTTCTGTTCCTGTTAGGGCAGCAAGGTAGACCCAGGAATGAAACGCAGACAGCAGAGCACCGGGCGCAAAACACCAGCTGGATGACACAAGTCACGATCAAAGGCACCCAAAGGATCAGAGTGGTACTCTGGGGAGGGACGGAGGAGCGGAGTTAGCGGCAACCACCAGCTGGACCATAAAGAACACAATCTGAGGCAGCAGAGATGCAGTCAGTGCGGGTAATGATGTGATACAGAACCTTATTTCTCTCAGACGGCTGTGGAGCAAAGGCACTGCAGCGAGTCTGGGAGTTTCAGTTTGCACAGGAGAGTCGGCATTGTGAATAAAATATGCAGGGCAGAAGGCATCAAAGTGAAAGTGTAAAGAGGGAATTCAAAGAAAAAGAGCTGCCGATTGTTAGGCATGCTGACTTGCAGACTACAAAGAGACTGAGCATTTATAGTTCGAAGTTTGGAGCTTTCTTTGGAATTCGTGATGAAATATGCAGGAAGATAAAACTTGCATAACCATCATTAGTGCCTCTAAGCAGCTATGAATATCAGAACCAGAAGCCCAAAACACAGGTGATGTAACGGGCCCTCCGGGCAGCCATATTGGAAGGTCCCTTGCTAATAGGCAACTCAGAGAGACCAACACGGACTGCAGTCTCAGTAGACTGCAACAAAAGTTTGTTACTTCTGTAACTGAGTTTCTGACTAAATCTTGTTTATTATTATTTTTCCATCTTTTTTTATTACATTACATAATATATATATATATATTTATATTGAGGAAAAACCAAAAGTGAGTATCCCCAAAATGTTCTAAATAATCCCTAATTTCAGGAAAACTGAGCAGATTGGGCGTACATTTTACTGTTAATCTTTTATTTTCCAAATAAGTTTGGCTAACCTGGGAGTCTGACCGATTTTTGCGTTGTTGAAGCGATCTCAGTTATCAAATCCATAAGTAGTGTTATCATTATTGATATGAATGATTGCAAAAACTGCAAAACCAAGGCCCAAGTTGTAATAAACAAGAATTTTCCTTTAAAGTGTGGGTAGTTACTTCAGTGTTTGGACGGCTCATCATTGCTGCACAAGTCGTCCTTGCCAACACATAATTGCTTAGTTTAATTAGATTATTACCTAATTTTTGCTGTATACACTTCAATGTATTTGTGGTAACTACAAGTGTCGTGTGATGATGCTGTTACCATGGCGATTGCATGATAGCTAGGGGTGTCACGATTCTCCTAATCCACGATTGGATTTTTTTTTATTTAAACATGCCATTGTTAGACTACGGAGTCTTGATTCGTAAAGATCAACAGGTCATTGGTTTTATTCCATGACAACTGTCATTTACACTTTAATCAAAAGGAGGATCCACTAGATGGCAGGAGTGTACTCAACAACAACAGCTAGAGTTTCTCAAAGTTTACAAGGCACGCTTAAATGCACCGTGAAGTCCCTTTCGACGCCGACATGCTTTACACTACAGCCAGCATAAGCCCTGCTTTACTGTACAAAGCGATGTAGATACACTATCGATGTTAAGCGGAGATAGCGTGCCCATGGCTGAACAGTTTTTCTGTCAACTTCATGTTCGTTGTTTACATAACTCCCGGGGAAGGCAAAATGTCGCCATGCTTGTGTCTTCAGGGACGCAGGAGGATTTTCCAGTTCTGTTGTTTCCCTGTCATTTCCGACTTTGGCGTGTCAAAGTGCAGCTGCAGGCTACCAGTATGATATGCTGTGTCACCTTTGAAGTGTTGTTTTTTTCCTTTAGACGCATGCGAGTAGGTGGGGGCAGAGAAAAAAAAATACTTTGAGAATCGCAGATCCTGCGTTTGATTTCGATGGTTGAAATCAGAAGCTGATTTCAATCGATTTCCGATGTAGAATCGACATCCTGACGCCCCTAATGAAAGCAGAACCCTCTCATCGTCGCTCTGTGTCACAAAGTGAATGAAAGAATATAAACACGCCTGCTGTCGTGGTTGCACATCTGTCCAACTACAACTATAAAAGCTACACTGTGTGTATATTTACAGCGAAACTTGCTTTAACCCTTTACGTCGAGTATAAATCCAGTTTAAGATGAAGGTCACTTAGCTGACAAATTAGACTACTAGTCGTGCTAAAATGCCATAGTCGTGCTGATGTGTGTCTGCAGCTGTGAGACTGAGCAGGCCTGACAGTCCATCTGTAGCACACTGGAGCTGGACAGAGCCTGAAGTGGACCGACAGGGTCAGGTCAGCATTTCTGCCACCAGCCCACCGGCTGCACGATGTGACTGACTGAGTGACAGAAAAGACAGACACCCGCAGCCTCACACTCCCTCCTTCTCCCACACCTTGTTGACACGCACACACAAAAGGGGCACCATGACGTGCAGCCACAACGCTCTGTTGTGTTTACGCCGCAGTGACAATGGTCAGCTGTTCAAAAGAGCCAGCTGCTGCAAGAAAAAGGTCACAGTTCATGCCTTGATCTCAGCGCACGCACTGATACACTCACATAGATTCGCGTGGGGTCGAAGGGACACTCGTTGGTGATGCTGGAGTAGCCAATGGCATCAGGGAAGCGGCAGTGAGTCAGGAGGCTCCGCCCACCGTGGACGGCGGCCCTCACCACAGACACGGAGAGTCCGATGGCAGAGGCTGCCGCCATGAGAGATGCAGCCAGACCCACGGTGAAAAGTGACCACATCTGGGGGGGGGGTACAGAGAAAAACAATCAGGGATCAAAACCAGATGGCTGATGGGATGAAGCTTCAATGCTCCCAGTTGGGAAACTGGGGCAACAGTAAACAGATGAAAGGACAGCAAAGAATAAACAATATTAATTCAGACACACAGCAAAATATGTCACATTTAAGGCAGCATTTAAAACTTGAGAAACAAATGAAAAACCTTTTACTTCCATTAAGTTAGCTCCCCAACTTAATGCAAGAATTAATGCAAAAAGAAAGTTTAAAAGAAAATCATAAAAATAAAAATCAGCAACATTTTTTGATAATCAAGACATATGAAGACGTCACCGTGGGCTCTGTGAAGTTGTGATGGGAATTTTTAGAGCTGCGACTAATGATTATTTTCATTGTTGATTAATCTTTTGATTATTTTCTTAATTAATTATCGATTAGTTGTTTGGTCTATAAAATGTCAGAAAATAGTGAAAAATGTCAATCAGTGTTTCCCAAAGCCCAGGATGACGTCCTCAAATGTCTTGTTTTGTCCACAACTCAAAAGATGTTCAGTTTACTGTCATAGAGGAATAAAGAAACCAGAAAATATTCACATTTTAATTTTTTTATTTTTTTTTAACTACACAAACCGATTAATTGATTATCAAAATAGTTGCCAATTATTTTAATAGTTTACAACTAATCGTTTAGTCGTTCAGGCATTTTTTCGAGAGATTAATCAATGAATCGAAAAAATAATCAGCAGATTCATTTATAATGAAAATAATGGTTAGTTGCAGCCCTATTGATCCTACTAACATGTATTGTATGTGTATCCAAAGCCTGATATATCTTATTCCCTCCGTGCCATTTAGCTCCATTGTTGTCCAAAAGCTATTACAAACACTTGAATGAGCCACATTGTTGCACTTCATTATGTTGAATATGGCCACTGTGATTTATTCTGAGTCAATTAAACACAACACTCAGCAACACCCCAAATCTGCAGCTGAAAACAGGCCACAACAAATGCATTATTTGCTGGAAACTAGTGTCCAGCTGTTTATTGAGCTTTTCTGGGGGATTTTTTTGAATGAAACTATATGTCCGTAACTACTCTTTAAAGATTTACTTCTTTTGTAGGAACAAAGGGCGTGCCACAGACGGGTTAGGGATTGAGAGATGGACTGACACTTGTTGGTTTTGGTCCTTTAATGGGCCTTGTTGATAATGTCAGCCGTATCCAAACTCACAGTAAGAAGCTGCAGCATTAGAAACTATAAAGCTATCAGCTGAGTAATAATAAATCATATAGTTGGAAGAAAAACAGTGAACTTATCCTTTAATAGGCTTAAAGAAGGTGAGACGTACAGTATATAACCAGTGTGAAAGGGGAACAAGGTGCACTTTTCATTGGCAGTGTACAGAAATGAAAACAGTTCTGGGAAGCAGTGATAGAGAACATGTCATCCATAAAAATACCTTTAGACCTAAAGCTTTTTCTTAATATAGTAGATTTATATCCAGCTAATCAGAACATTAGAAGGAGACAAGAATTTATGTCAGAAATAGGTCCGTTATTGACTAAAAGAATAATTGCGTTATCATGGAAAAAGGTCGGTAGGCTGAGTACGAGTAAATGGATTTCTTAATTATCTACAACTTAGAAAAAAATACATGTTACATATCAAGGGTAATCAATCAGTCTTTCACAACATCTGGGGTCCCTTCATATGTTATCTAGAGAGGACAGACTTAAGCCCATATAATGGAAAGCTGTTTAAATCAATAAAAGATATTGTTGGGAAAAAAAGGGTGAGACATATGTACAGAAAGTCTTTAGACATTAAAATTCACTTTGTGAAGATGACTGAGTCGTTGAGTCGAAACTTGATAAGAACAAGAAATAAATCAAGAAGAGAGATTAGTAGCTGCGGTAGCCAACCCGTGTGATAAACCGTGTTAACATTGAAACAGGGAGTGTTGTGGTGATCGTTATTCACGTAATGTGATGCCAGGATGACTGAATAAGATAACAAGACTGATGAAGGGTTTGCCCAGTTCACGGCCACTCTCTTTAACAAAAGAAACGGGGAGTGGTTTATCGCGGCAGGTTTGCCCAAGCTTACTCATTCTATTCAGCTCGCTGCCTCGTCAGTCCCGTCTGAGCAGCCCGACAGCTGATTGAGTAAACAAGAGAGAAGCCATGCTGCACGACCGGAGGGAGAGAGAGAGAGAGGAAGAAAAAAAAAACACAGCAACTATTCCAGCTCTGAAGATTCAGACACCTGAGGCGACATGCGGGAGCTCAAAGGAGGTTTATAATGTCCTCCTGACTAGATAGACGGGGACAGAAACTGAGAATAAAGTGTGAACGTTATCAAAGATAAAGTGTATGTGCCATGCAGGTAGACAGATCAAAGTTAGCAGAGTGCCTTGGAAATACTGATCTGGCAACGTAGGGAGGAATCAGTGGAGAAAGTGAAAGCAGCAGGGGAAAGGACTGACAGCAGCACAAACAGAAGTGATACTAACCAGGCATCTACTCTTCTTGTTTTTAGACAGCACAATAGCCAGAATGCCAACAACAATCCCCTGCAGAGACAAAAACAGATGAGATTCAAAGAATATTCATGTTGCTCCATTTGCAACCACCATGTCTGTGACTAAAGAGGGGAAAAGGGATGATAGATGCAATACAAAATGACTGTAAAGTTTTTACATCATATATTTCTTATCCAGTCTCAAGGCATAGTCAAAAGTCAAAAGATGATTGATTTCTTTCGACACCACAGCTGTTAACTACAAGCATTTCAAATATGCCTTTAAGTACCTGTGTGTGCTTTGAAAGTTGTTTTTGCAAAGCCTAAAGAAAAAAACTCATCACAGAATGACCCTTTAGCTTTACATGTAATTCATATTAGCGATTGGAATTATCAATTTTAGATGATCAGATAAATCTGTGACTGATTCAAACCTCCACTTTCTGCATTTTTAAAAGGGAAAATTACATACATCTAAATTAAATTTATTTTCTGTGTACATAAAAAAATAGTTTTTTTCAAAAGCTGTTTGGAAAATTGTTTTACAAGTAGCCCTAATAACAACATAACATAAATACTAGGAACGTTTCTGCAGTATATTATGATCAATTCTAGGTACATAGATTAGATTAGGACTGTCAAAGTTAAAATTTGCAAATTCGTTTTAACACCACTAATTTCTTTTAATTTTTAGGTTGTAGCAGGGTTCATATGAAACTAGAAAACCTAAGAAAACCTAAACCTAAAGTACTGGTAAATAACGCTCCATACTTGCACTAAATTTTGCCGAGGAAAAACTGCCATGGCCCTTTTCAAAGGGGTCCCTTGACCTCTGACCTCCAGATATGTGAATGAAAATGGGTTCTATGGGTACCCACGAGTCTCCCCTTTACAGACATGCCCACTTTATGATAATCACATGCAGTTTGGGGGCAAGTCATAGTCAAGTCAGCACACTGACACACTGACAGCTGTTGTTGCCTGTTGGGCTGCAGTTTGAGTATATTGTTTTATGCTAAATGCAGTACCTGTGAGGGTTTCTGGACAATATTTGTCATTGTTTTGTATTGTTAATTGATTTCCAGTAATAAATATATATACATATATATATTTGCATAAAGCAGCATATTTGCCTTCTCCCATGTTGATCAAAGTATTAAATATTTGACAAATCTTCCTTTAAGGTACAATTTGAACAGATAAAAATGTGCGATTAATTTGGGATTAATCACGATTAACTATCGACAATCATGCGATTAATCGCAATTAAATATTTTAATCTATTGTCATTTGTATTAAAAGGGACTATTTGTAACTTGGCCATGAAATCAATGAAAGTCAGCGTCGGGCTCGCGCTTGCTCGCTCTAAATAGACCTGAACAAGCATCGCTCAAAACAGTGAGGCGACACACGTCAGCTAAAACCACAATATCACTCTATATTTCAGCTGCTTGGCAGTAATGTTAGCTGACCAGACCAAGGTCTCTCCATGAACATGATTTAGATCTGATCTTAGTGTTGGCTTTTCCTGCCTCAGCGCAGGCTGATGCAGCGGGGCTCTGCAGCGTGTCCTCCTGCTCTCTCCGCCCACAGCCAGAGAGAGCAGAGACACCGGCACCCGGTAGGTAACGAGACGATAACGTTACTCGCTGAGGAGCTCCATCACTTCACAAGACACGGGAAACCTCTGTTGGTCTGGAGGAGCGGCAGCATTTATTTCTGCACAAACGTCCACTGTACATTCACTAGATATTCTCAGAGCTAAACTAACTCTTCTGCAGTGTGGAGTGAGCGCGTGTTCACGTCTAGAGGTGGAGCGAGCTGAGCGAGAACGTGCGCTCTGTCTGAGTGAAGGCAGGCAGGCAGAGGAGGAGAGGCAGCGGCCACACACGAACGCGCATATGCGAGCACGCATGTGTGGCGACCCGCTACATTTATACGCTTAAAAAGTTACAAACAGTCCCTTTAAGAAAGATTCTGCAGTACTTTATGATCACTTCTAGGTACATCTTTAGATGCATTTGAAGCTTGCGGTCTGCAGTGTGCAACCTCAGCCCTGATTGAAAATCCCACAACTTGACATTACAAAGTCTGAGAAGAGAGCGCCGATATGAAAATACTTTTCCTTTATGTAGGACAAGTTGTAAAATCCCCTTATCCTCCATAACATTCCCAGAGAGGTCATCCCTTCTTGATACTGCAGAGAGCTGCTACAGGATCACTATGAATCTCTATGCACTCACTACGAGGCCGGAGGTGAGAGCGACCACGTTGGAGATGGCGTACTCCATGGCCCTGGCCTGCTTGTGGAGGTTAATGTGTCTGAGCACCACGCCGTGCACCAGCGCTCCCAACAGGAAGTTAACATGACCAATGAGGACCATGCTCAGACCCATCTTCATCAGGGTGTTGGGCTCCTCCAGGTTGGCACAACACACTCCTGAGGATGAGGAGGAGGAGGAGGAGGAGGAGGAGGAGAAGCACGTTACTGTGATGCTCCAAGCAGAGAAATACACAGAATACAAAACAGAGAGTTGCAGTGATTTCACCTGATGTTACATCATCCATGTTGTATTGATCAGAGACGACAGGAGCCAGGTCAAAACCACAGCAGAGATGTCACATGTATTAATGATTAGCTGCTAAACACATAACTACAGTTCAGGCTGTTCAGACTGGAACCGTCCCGAAAGAACAAAACGAAGAATGAAACTACATTTGACATTAATTGAAGTAAAATAAAAGCTGGAGTGAAGAGGATAAATATGCAACAGGCTACGAATTAAACTGATTATTATGTAAAATCTTGTAGCCTTCTTGTACTCAACATCCCCACATGACAGCGAACATGTCAAATTAAACCTGAAACCACAGGAACTCAGGAACCTAGCAGAGCAAATGGCGTCGGAAAGGTAACAAATTAAAGAAAAACTAAAAACAAAGGCGTCTAGAGCTGCAACAATTAATCCAATAGGTGTCAACTTTTAAACTATTTTGATAATCGATTAATCAGTTTGAGTATTTTAATTTTTTTTTTTAAGAAAAAAAGTCTAAATTTCTCTGATTCCAGCTTCTTAAATGTGAATATTTTCTGGTTTCTTTACTCCTTTATGACAGTAAACCGAATATATTTGAGTTGTGGACAAAACAAGATGTTTTAGGACGTCATCTTGGGCTTTGGGAAACACTCATAGACATGTTCACCATTTTCTGGCAACTTATATTATAACAACTAATCGATTAATCGAGAAAATAAATCGACAGATTAATCGACAATGAAGATAATAATTAGTCGCAGGTGTCTTAATTTAAATCCACCAGTGTGAAAATGAGATGGTATAGGCCTACATGTGCAGTCATCTCCATGATACCTACTAATAAATATGAACTCTGAGATTGGTTTGTTGGGTTCCACCTCTAGATTTGTGTTTGTATGTAACATGGGAGACATTTTAACCTATTTGGTGGATTCTCACTCTCACATTGCTGCATTCACTGAGACAAAAC